>CM076580.1:249502284-249800414 GCA_034641835.2 Pinus albicaulis | reverse complement strand
AAAGATAATTGGAGGCCTCTAGATCCGACACAAGACATATCCCTTGAGTATTTCTAACGTTTTGCCTTCAACCAATATTTAACGCGCGAAATTAGAGTGGTTTCCAGATGTATATGGGGACACGCGTCATGCGGCGTGTGGAATCACTGCTATTTGATTGAAAATCGTCACCGTGTGGAGGTGCAATGTATGAAACAACCGGCTTTACAATCTTAGAAAGCAAGGGACCACCGCGGTGTTGTTAGCTCCGCTCACGATTGGTTTTTAATCCGACGGCTCTGGTGCGCACTCGAAATCCTTTGAACGTTAAGCCCTTGCCCTTCCGGGCGACGCAATGTTTTGCGCCAGCGACATGAATCAAACTGCCAAACACCTCGGGCTAAGCCCGATACAAATTTTAATGGCGGGTTTAGACCTTTATGCACGGTGTTTTTAGGCGGAGAGGTCAACGATAAAAAAGACATGGGAGTTTTCGGCCACAATAATACGTTTTGAAAGATCATGGGGGGAGCATTAGCCCAAAATTTAGGTCGAAGGGCCGATACGCACAACATCGAATAAAAGATAAAAATGTAGTAATCTAATTAGGTCAATTTATAGCTTCTTTCCTTAATTACGTCGTTACCTTGACCTAATTAGATTTCATTATATTCACAAGTTAAAGTTTTATATATGTTTTTTATAATGTTGTTTTTTTTAATAAGTTATTGAATTAGGTTTTGCTGACTTTGTCAAATTACACAAAAATAAAGATAAAAGTAAATTAAATAAAAATATTGACATATTGTAATGAACATTTTAACTAGGTCAAATAAAAAATAAAAATAATACTAAACTATAAGAACAACCCATGGTATTGACTCATGGTATGCATGTGGAATGTGGTTTATCTAAAGGGGGGAATTAAGATGGCCTGACTCTGGATCTACCAAGAACCAAGAGAGATCAAATGTTTTGATATGCAAACCTCATTGATGCCTCTCATCAATAATATAGATCTAAACTAATTATTTAATAAAATTATTTACTACACTATAAAAACAACCCATGGTATTGACTCATGGTATTCATGTGGAATGTGGTTTATGTAAAGGGGAGAATTAAGATGGCATCTAGATCTACCAAGAGCCAAGAGGGATCAAACGTCTTGATATGCAAACCTCATTGATCCCTCTCATCTATAATATAGATCTAAACTAATTATTTAATAAAATTATTTTTAAATGTTTATAACCATTATTCTTTTAAAATTTCACTTAATAAAATGTATCTAAATTTCATACATCCAAATATACATTGTTTTTCTTGTTCTACATTATTTTTGTTACAACTATTTTATTATTCCAAACATACATGGTTTTTTTGTTATATATTATTTATGTTACAATTGTTTTATTATTCATGAGTAGTATTTCTTAATATATAAAAAATTAAATTAATAATGAAAAATTTTAAAATATGTGATATTTTTAAAATTCCAAATTATTTCACATGACATGATTTATCTTGAGCAATAATGATGAATATTCATAATTCTGATTTCTTAAATAACACTAAATTTACCTTTAATTACTTAATTGTAATAGTTTGTAACTACATAACAAGTTTGTAACTACATATATACTCTTTCTTTGGTTCAAAAAAAAGTTATATACATATCTTTAATTACCTAATTTTTGCTTTTATAATTTTTCATATTATATGATGTCAAACTTACTCAAATTTTTATTATGAAATTTTAAGCAATGTTTATCACCGCATAATTTTCGCTTTTTAAATTTTTTTTTTTTCAATTCCAAACAAAACTTACAAAAGAAAAAACCCACTTAGTCCTTATTGTATATTATATTTTTACAAAATTGACACTATGTGATTAAAAATAGAGTAAGTTGAGACAACTTTAAGGGGTTTTTTGTACAATTTTTATCATAATCTTTTTCTCCATCCAATATATAATGTAGAGTCTTCTGAAGAGAGAGTATAATTTAGTTTATAACTTGATCCAAAATCAAAGAAAATGGCTAGGGATTCCGCAAGTTATTAGTTTAGAACTTGATCCATAATAAAATAAAATGGCTAGGGATGTCACAAGTTATCATTCACACAGTGATGTATTGATGTTCTTCGTTGAAATGGATCCTATTAAATGCATGGTGGCTAGAGACACTAAAAAGTTCAAAAAATATATATGTTCTGACATCCATATTGTCTGCAAACCATCCAAATTTCCCATCTTATACCACAATTTCTAACAATAACCACTCAATTTACTCTTCAATTTTTGAAACCCCCACCCATGCTGGGGAGATCACACTGTAAAATCAAATGTTCCTATGGTTTTTTTAAGGGGTTCATTAACAAAACAGACAATAAGAAACTCAATATTGTGGTATAAAAACTGATTTTTAAATCATTGTGAAAAAAAAACGTCACATTAGCTCACATAATATATATATATATATATATAAGGATCTAAAATGATAACAAAGTTTTGAATCATCATAACTAGATGAAAACCAAAACTAAGTTGTAGCCATAAGCAAAAAAACACAACAACTCACAGAATATATCCAAGGTTGCAATGAACCCCATATTTTGTGATGGACCTCATGGAAATTTTAGTGCACATATAACACCACCCTAATAATTCTATACTCTTGATCAATTTAGAATAACCTAGGATGTGTAAAATATTTTAATAAGATAAACAAAAAAAACAACAAGAATGTCAATATTGTGGCATAATAACTGATTTTTGAATCATTGTGACAAACAAAACATCACATTAACTCACATAATATATATAATGCTATAAGGATCTAAGATTATAACAAAGTTTTGAATCATGATAACTAGGTTAAAACCAAAACTAAGTTGTAGCTACAAGAAAAAAATCACAATAACTCAAAATATATCCAAGGTTGCAATGAACCTCATACATTGTGATGGACCTCATGGGACTTTTAGTGCACATAGAACACCACCCTAATGATTCTCTATTCTTGATCAATTTAGAATAACATAGGATATGTAAAATATTTTAATAAGAAACTAGATTTGTAATTATGAAATATAAAACTATAACTTAAATTTGTGAATTTACTTTGCATTTTTTTTCTTATGTATATAGAGAAAGAATAAAACACGTTTGGAGTTAAGAAAATAAACCATAACATAAATAACAATATCTCCTTCCAAAAATGTCTCCATATTAAAATGATATTCACTTTCTTGTATACCAAGACTATTGTTCTTCATATACAATTTCTGATAAGCATGCAATTGTTGCTCAGATATGTAGATGAACTTGAAGTAAACTCTATTTTTGTTAATAAAAATTCTCTTTATTGACATCTATGCTAGATATATTGTACTTGAATGTATTTAAAATATCTTATTTGAGTTACGAGTTGGATTATTAATCACCAAAAGATTTTCACCCGCAATTTCCTATCTCAATATCTATAACAAAATTTGTATATATGTGAACATATTATGTTGGTTTACATATATGTTTTCACCCCCAATTGCCTATTTCAAAATCTATAACAAAATTTTTTGGTTGATAACTCTTATCATCAATATCTTTGAAACCTCCACAACTTGCTTCCATGGAAGCAAAATTTTCCTTTCATTCCTTCATGATGACTTGTTCTCTGTAGCATCTTGTTTCTTCTAGGCTACTCTTTCTTATGCTATTGCCTTATTATTTCTTATAGGCTACTCTTTCCTATGCTATTGCCTTACGACGTTTCTTTTGCAACATATGGTGCAATTGCTAGTTACCTCGTAAGGCGTTATTATTTGAAAACAACTCCCCTGCTTTCCTGTCATCATGTAATCCATCTGATCTTTTGTTAAACAATTAAATTATTATAACCCGTTGATTTAAGTTGTGACGGTTACACTCTGTAACCATCCTTCGTTATTGTTGAAGTGTCGAGTATTATAGAGATAGTTGATTCTTCTGTGTCCTTTGGTTTGCAGCGGAGAGGTGATTGACAATTATGATTTTAATACGAGATGGATGGATCTGGGAGAGGTGATCGACGATTATGATTTTAATACGAGATGGACAAATCTGCCAGAGGCATCGACATTGCCTTCGAGTCAAATATTATATGCCCATCTTCTTGAACTAGGTTTCAAGATCTTCTTAATAATGGGCAGACATCACTACCAGAGGAATGGCACTGCAAAGAATCAGGTCCGAGCTAGTTATCATTCATGGGAGGCGATTTTCCTCAGGTGATCACTGTGACCGCTTTACTCTCTTTTTTGAAGTCTCTTTGTGAATTCTGATTGTTTATTTTTTTTTAATGTCAATTTGTGTTGTAGGGAGCCGAAAGATTATGAGAAGAGCACTGTGATTTATAAGTTTGAGAAGAGATTGAAGATTGAGTAAGATGGACTTAGGATCCGAGGGAACTCTGGTGATCAATGGAGTGATTTCATTTTTTTTGTTTTTGAATGAATTTTAAATGAGTTCCTCTTGTGTGTTATTTGTCGTTGTTTGTATGTGTATGATTTTTAATTCTACACATATTCTGCATTCTCTGTGTTGTGGGGCAACTCATCCCTCTTTGTTTTATTTATTCAGAATTTCCAACAATATGGAAATTGGCTTGGCCAACGCTGCTAACCATGCACAACAGAAAGAATTATTTTATTTATTTAGAATTTCCAACAATATGGAAAGTGGCTTGGCCAACGCTGCTAGCCATGCACAATAGAAAGACTGAGAAGGAAGAAGGAACATGAAATTAATTAAAACACTCGTATAAAACACAAGAAATATATATGGGGGCATGGAATAAATTCCACGAAATATTGTTCAAATGTTGAATTTTCCTCTAATAGAGGGAGCGACCTCACTAATGAAAAGAAATATCTGCAAGTAACCAAGAATAAGTTGCAGAGATTCATCTCAGTCAGACTAAATGGTGCAAATGGGAGAGGAATGGTGCCGTGGGTAGGAGTTGGTTACACCCATAAACGAAGGACCTTATCCTCACCATCGATCTAACCGCTAGGAATCAAGATAGTAAGGTGATCTCTCTTTTCCCGAGGTAAAATATAATTTTCCAGACCATAGCAATTTACAACCGACGAGTATAGAGTTCGGGGAAATCATAAGACTAGTATCGATACACATGGAGAGTGTGGGTCATCTGATCCCAAAGAATATTTAGAGCATGATTGATATTACGTATGTACCAAGACATAATAATCGCAGGCTAATTATCAAATTAATTTTGAGTTTGCAATGAAGATATAATCATCTATCGATAACAGATAAGAATATGATAAATAAATACTAATTCATGATTTGGAACTCCAGAAGAATAGAACATAAAGTATTTTCTAATATATTAAAATAAGGTTTAGATAGTAATTAGTTAATCGGTTATAACTTCAATGATATGTAGCCCTGCATAAGAAAAATAAAGGCATTGGATTAAGAGTCAATTAATATTAGTAAAAACAAAAACAAAAAATAGGTTAGTTGAAGATGGGAATGTTGGAGCGTGTTACATTAAATTTCAATCATTTAACTATCACACAAATTTCCAGGTGAGTGAAGGTACACTTAAAATTCCGGAGCTTCTGTGTTTCTTACCACTAAAATTTCAAACAATGTTATGGTGGTATTTGAAGATTGGGATGTGGTGTACAACTAACGAAAGGTAAGAAAACTAATTAGAATAACTTACAAAGTAAGAAAGAGTAATAATGTTTTTTTACATTTAATTTAATAATTATTATTAATCTAATAAAAATAAATTAGTACAATTATATTAATAAATTTTATAGGTTGTATTAAACAAATACATAATCATAGGAAATGTGGTTGACATATATCAACCATCAGCTATTGGTTTTATGTTTGCAATTTTAATTACCAAACTTAATACACAAGGGAAATTTTTAAATCCATACTTAAATACAAGAAATTTACATATTTTATTTCATTTAATAAAATTAAAAATGATTTATAACTATGTCTCAAAAACCAAAAAAAATAATAATAAAAATAAAATCCAACTATCACATAAATATGAATGCAACCAAGTTTAAATAACTAAATAGGAAAGAAGTATACATAAATATTTATGGAAAAGTTGCTTTGATGAATTAAAAAAAAAATTGTGATCGGATAGTATGGCTCAAAGAACTATTCTTATGTAGACAATAATTTGAAACATGTTTAATGTTTCAAATTATTGTCTACATAAGAATAGTTCTTTGAGCCATATTATCTGATCACACCTTTTTTTTAATTCATCAAAGCAACTTTTCCATAAATATTTATGTATAATTCTTTCCTATTTAGTTATTTAAACTTGGTTGCATTCATATTTATGTGATAGTTGGATTTTATTTTTATTATTATTTTTTTTGGTTTGTGAGACATAGTTATAACTAATTTTTTATTTTATTAAATGGAATAAAATGTGTAAATTTCTTGTGTTTAAGTATGGATTTAAAAATTTCCCTTATGTATTTAAGTTTGGTAATTAAAATTGCAAACATAAAACCAGTAGCTAAAAAAACATTTTCTCTCAGGTGTTGCCAAGAGTCTGTCAGTTTGTTTACTGTCAAATTCAACAATGAAGCATGTCTGTAGAGTCTGTTGACCATGGTTCACCCGAGGATGCCCATGCTAGTATGGTTGGCTGGTTGTTCTTGGACTGGCACTATGCATTATTTTCTTTGCTCCTAGAATGGGAACATTTCCTTGGGTCATCAACTTTGAGATTTATCCTTTGAGGTACAGGGGTATGTGTGGAGGCTTGGCTGCCACGGAAAATTGGGTTTCTAATTTGATAGTGGCACAAACATTTCTCACTATGACTATAACTATTGGCACTTCCATGACGTTCTTAGTTTTTGGGGAAATATCAATGATTGCACTTTTCTTTGTACTCATTGTTACGCCTGAAACAAAGGGCCTTTCACTTGGGCAAATTGAAGGGACGTTGCAACAGAGAGTAGAGAATTTCAGCTTAAACTTTTGGAAGACAAATAACCCCACAGTTTCTTCAAATAAAGAAAACCTCAAAAACAATGATCTTGCATGCTAGATCTTATATGTTTCTACTTGTGAAGTAACTGGATGTATAGTGATAAAGTTAATATCAACATCATTTCTTCTCTATGTGAGTCTACTATGTGTGAATCCAAGACTTTGTCAATGGAAATATAGCCATATGAGCCTGAAATGACATTCTTCCAACTCATCTTCTCCACCATTTTAGCTAAACCAAAATAAAAAATATGGCCTAAGGGAAGGATCATTCATTTCTTTTGTTGTGTCGATACTTGAGTGACACTGACTTCTCCATCGCGTGTAGAATTATCTTCAGAGGTTAGATTATCTCTTCTCTCTGACAAGTAAACATGATTGACAAAAATATTAAATCTATTAAAGAATTGTACCTATTTTTTCATATACTTTCAAAGCTTTGAATGCGGCTAGGTTACATAGTTTTATAGATTGCAATCTTTGTAGTTCAATCGTTTCATCTTTTCTTTCAAGCAAAAGCAAAAACAATGCTTTTGAGTCTCATTCAAGATCAGCACCATAAATACTAAAACCTATACAGTACTTTAGTTTATCAGATGACAATCATTTTCGCGAAGCCAAGCGAAGCTCACACCCCATGAGCATAAGGAGCATATGGATAAGCACCATAAATACTAAAACCTACACATCACGACAACCATTTTCGCGAAGCAAAGCAAAGCTCACACCCATTTTTGCGAGCTTGTACACCTTCGATTTACAGGATTGTGAGTACCAACTTTGCCAACTCGAAGTATTCTTACAAAGGTGGCGTCGTGCTCAGCCACACCATCTTCGAATCTTGCCAATCGACATTAACAGATTTGGAAGACGAAAACTTCTTATTTCCAGTTTGCTTGGAGTCATTACATCTTTAGTCCTATTAACAATTGTATTCCACATAAGAATCTTACGGTGTTTCTTTTGCAACATCTGATGATGGTGTAATTGCTAGTATATATTTTCAGTGGATTTCGCTTAGAATCTTTTGAGTAATTGGTTAATTTTAGCTTTAATTTGTTGAGTCTCCGCAACCCTTGTGCCCAAGGATTTTCCAAGGTGATCAATCCATCTTTGCATTCTAAAATGCAGAAATCACAACAATTCTCATGGAAAAATAAATCTAAAATTAGTGTTCTTAGATTACATCGTAAAAAATCAATATAGATAAAAAAAACTTGCATAGATTTATTTAAAGAGATTTTTAAATATTATAAAAATTGGCTATATATTTTTTTGTCAAATTGTTTTTTTTAACACACAAATGGGATCAACACTTTCAAAAACCTATATTGCACTCAGTTTGTGCAATCTCAATAGTTGATATCTACAATACCATCAAGCCTTCTAAAATTTTAGTTGGATTTTGAGTAAAAATAGTTGGAAAAGTATGTCCAAAAAATGTCTAAATTTAAAATATGCCATTATATAACATTTTTAAAGGATTAGAGATTTGCTTTTAACATTTTTTAAGTCTACTTGGTGTTTAATATATTTAAAGTTGTTATGGTGACTGAGTGCTTCAATTTTCATCTTGGAAGATTCTCATATTATCTCTGAACTTTTAAAAATAGATCTCAATAATTGCATTAATTTTACTCAAAAAAATAAAATTCCCTTATAAAGATTTATCAAAATTTACATTTTCCATATAAAAAACTATAAATAAGAAAATAAATGTAATGACCAACTTAAAAATAACATTAAAAATTGATGAGATCATTCTAAAGTCATACATTAAAAATTGGCGAGATCATTCTAAAGACATACAAGAGTTTTTAAAACTACCATAATCCATATCCATACCAAAATTAAACTATGCACTTAACACTTCATTATTTGATAAAGATCTTCAACATAATTTAAGACTTAAGAAGGAACACCATCACTCTTTTTTGAATTTGTTCTTTACTGTCCTTCATCCATAACACCTTAGGATGCCACCTCTCCTTTGTCACATGGCTCCCTCTCCTTCTATGCCAATACCTTCTCATCCTCCGTAAACCCTATACTCTAATATCATGTTTTCACATTCTTCTATTTAGTTTTATTTTTATAGAATTGATTTTTCTACCATACCATAGGTCCTTGTCAATCTTGCTTTTATATTTTAATTATAAATATTAAATATTTAGAATAAATCTTTAATAATATTAATTAAAATAAAAAACTATTTGACTAAATACTCGATATTCATTTATTTAATTTTCCAAATAAAAATTAAAAAAAAAATCCCAAACATTAATGAAAAACCAATTTAAATTACGAAATCAAAATATGAAAAACCAATTATAATTACGAAATCAAAATGAAATCACGTTAAAACACCACAACTAAAAGAATTCAGAGTTGGAGTCACAGCTCAACCTAGGAATGCAAATTGCCCATCAGGTGAGTTACCATATTATGGCCCAAAGTTTCGTCGATACCTCCTTGTGAAGTAACCTTATTGTTTAAGGTTTTAATATTTAAATATTATTTTATGATTTTATTGTATACCTTTAGTCAAAAAGATTTTATTTTTTAAATAAATAAAAATTCCACAAGTTCCACATCCACTTATTAGCATGAGGGGCTTCATTAAGACAAAGCACATGTGACTCATTTAAAAGAAAAGTTGTAATAATCTGAGAAGGTAGATATAAAGATTTTCAAATCGCAATGGAGCTTTTTATATATACAGAATGAACTTCCATTTGACACGAAAGCCTCTAAATTTGGACGTAGATATGCGTATTTTTACGGGCACTAGAGACGCGTTAGCATCACGTACCATCATCAATCCATAAAAAAATAAAAGCATTATAAACTCAAATATATGTAACAGTAAATGTATTTTAATTAATAATATATGGAGGGTTGGTATAGTTATATAAATTAAATATTTTTGGAATTTGGTTTTTGTGATTTATAATTTGTAAAAAAATATTTTTGGTGGTAATTTTATAAGATTATGTTTTGTCAAAGCATTTCGAATCAATCAATGTAATTCATTTTCAAAACAAGATGAGAAATCAGATCAAGAAAAATAGACAAAAAAAAAAGATCCAACTAACCCTTAAAATATAATGACTAGTTTGACTAAAAAAAGGAAATATATATAATCGAAATTATCTAATAATGTATTTATTATTAGTATTTATAATATAATATTAAATTATTTTATAATCATATTATATTTAATTTAGTTTATTAGTTAGTAAATATAACAATAATAATGAGAAATTAGGGTTAATGTAGCTATTTCTAATATAATATAATATAAATATAATTTTGTTATTATTATATATTATAGTTTAATTTATTAATTAAAAAGTCTATTGGTCAAAGGAGATTAAGAATATAATAATATTGAAAAATATATATAGGAAATTATTTATTATTAGTTTCATAATATAATATTGAATTATCTTATTATTTTAATATATTTAATTTAGTTTATTAGTTAAAATATATTTTATTATGATATTTTAATTTTTAATTAAAAGATATGCGAAATCATGTTTTTTGATCCATAGAAATTTATCAGATATTTTTAGGTTGTCATCTCCACCTCACAATTTTCTATCTAATGTGATGACAATCTTCTCATAAAATAAAAGATATTTGTTAAAGAACAACAATAATAATGAGAAATTAAGGTTAATTTAGTTTTTCTTAATATATATATATATATATATATATAATCTATTAATTAAAAAGCTATTGGTCAAAGGAGAATAAGAATAAGAATAATATTTAATTTTAGGAATCATAAAAGGGAAAAACAATTAGCCAATCATAATTAAAAGGATTAAAAAGAGAAAAGAGGGGAGGGCCCTGAAGCTCAACTTCAACTAAGGATGATGTGAGAAATTAAGATATTTGTTGGAAACACTTAGAACCTTAAATTAGTATTTCATTATTGTTATTTTTAAAATATTTATTGCACATAAATAATAAAACATAGATCTTTATATAAGAACCACAAATTTCTTTATTAAATATTTGTAAATTTCCTTATACAAAGTAAGCACCAATTTGTAATTTCAATAGGCACCAACTTACACGATATTTCATTCATCTAACTAAACACCAACACAACAAACTATATGCACCAACCTATGTATTCAAGTTGTTCCTTTGATTTGTCATCAATAACTTTTGGTCCTCAACAAATTCTTCAATGAGTTTTCATCTAACCTTGCAACCCTCAAGTTTGTGTCTTCAAGCTTTGATTACAACCACTTGACTTATACACCTTAACCTTATGCTCTTCAACTAGGCTTCCTCACTCAAATCCTTAGATTTGTTCTCCTACGTGTCAGATATCTGCATTTGATGCTTGTCCATCTCACACTTCAACTTCCTCTTGTTGTACTTAATTATTCAATTATCAGTTCTTAGGCTTATTATATGTTTAAAGATAAGGCTTACCCACCTGGCAATTTGTACTCATCACTATAGATTTATTTATACTACATAGGAATTTTCAACACACTTGGAACCAAACTGACCTTTACAACCTTGAAGGTCTTCTTATTGTGAACTATATTTTTACTAAACCCTCACCTTACTCAAATCATAGGCCTCTCACATAAATTGTCCATGATAGCCCTATATCATAACCTTAACATCATAACTACTTCAACTAACAACTCCCTTAACACTTCGTTAGTCAACCATACTCGACCTCTAAGGATATATACAAAAATTATCCAACATAGCTCGATTATCTCAAAGATCAAACCAGAACTCAATTTATAGCAAGACTGCAACTTTGGCCACAAACCAAACCTAAAATTTTCCTTCAAAACATTAGAAATTGACCCCCATAACAGGCATGAAACTTGGCCTCAATAAGACAGAAGTTTGACCTTCAACAACGCTAAAACTCATCTTTAATAGGGCTGAAATCGACCTCTAGAAAAACTATGCAATTTTCCTTCTAACTAGGACAAATAAACTTTCCAAAGAGTGTAAAAAATCCTTCCAAAAAAGTGCAAAAGATCTCTCACATTATAAACCTCCCCAACTTGGCTCCACTTCACTTAGTTCATGAGGTATGAACCTCATAACTGCGCCTTCACTTTCTTAAATAGACCCAAATTTGCTTCATCTAACAAGTCCTAGGTTCCTCCACATAATGCATATATATAGTATTTTTGACCCCCAAAAGCAAGATTGGCTTTCCCACTACTTGGGCTAACTTGGTAGAATATATTTAATGAATATTCAAGAAATTATTTCTCCTCAACTGTGAGGAGTTAGAGGGAGTGTCATGTACCATTGGAAAGGTCTTGGGATACACTTTTCAACCATATATATTATGTTCCCACTTGATCTAGGTAATTGGAGTAAAAATGTATTCAAATATAGGGTATCTAAATGGGGCATAAAAAAATTTCCAAAAAAAATTATTTCTAGAAGGGTCGAAATATGCTAATTAACCATGTAACTTTCTCTTTCATTTAGAGAGTATATGACACCAATAATAACCATTTTCAAGAACCCCCCCATTGTTATTCATGGAAATACTTTGATATATTCTTCTTCCAATAACTTCTCCCCTCATTTAAATTATATCCCCCTTTGACATAAATAACAAAGTGTGCTTCCTATGTTTTTGTTGGATCCTCTATGGGTAGGCATAGAAGGCGAATGGACAAACGAAGTCAAAGAAACCACTTGGAATGTGGAATCCTGGGGTAACCTAATGTATTATATATATGCATCTTTGTGAATAATAATTCAACTCACACTTATCCTTCACTTCTGTGTTGTGCGTTTACTGTATTTACCATGCCTGAATTTAACATGGTATCAGAGTAGCAAGTGAGACCCTGGCATTTTTAGGTTCTACCAGTTCTATTCCTGGCACTTCTACCCTTATAACTCCATCTCTGTGTCTATACATGTTCCTCGCAGAACTGTCTGTTGAAAATATTACCTTTAACTGATGTACATTCTGCCGCCTTCTAAGTTTGTTCAAAAGAAACTGACAGTGAGCCGCTTTCCAAAATTGATGATCAGTCACTTCTGTGTTTGAAAACTATTCGTCAAAGTTTTGAATACAGTTAAACAATCCCAGTACTTTGCATTCGAAACCAAGCTTTCCATTTTCAGTGATTAGGCTCTGTGTTTTAGAAAAACAGAGTTTTCTATTTATACACAAGACAGAGTTTATTTTTTTATATGCAGGAGGAGTTTTATTTTATGCGCAGGATTTTTTATTTTGAGTTTAGTGGTCCCCGCAGCCAGATCAGTGAAGCAGTCCACGGGAGCAATAGTCAGCAGACGCGTGGCATATTTCAATTGGAACGGGATTTTGGTTTGCCCGCTCACCAGGCAGAAACCTGGACCCGAAAATTTATAGGGCGGATTTCAATCGATTTTGGGTCACATTTGGGCTGACATCAGCAGGCCCAAAATAGACCCAATACGTTTTATAGGGCAGGTTTAATTGAAATTTCGGGTCACAATCTGGGTGACGTCAACAGGCACCTTTTGTCACCTGAAATCGTTATGCAGGACGGTTTAATTTAATTTGGAGTTCGGGTTCATGCGTTTGATTAAGGTTTGCGCTGTAATGTTTTAAAAAAACGCGCGAGAGGTTTTAATTAGGTGGGCGTGAGAGGCTCTTACCATTTTGTTTTAAATTTATGCCCGGCATAGTTTTATGTTTTAATTTTAGTTTTTATTTTGTTTGGTTATAAAATTTAAAAGCCTCGTGAGGCAGAGTATGCAACGTAAGTTTTTTATGTATATGCACAGTAGTGCCAATTGTAAAAACACACAGCAGTGTTAATTTTACAAAGACAGAGTATTGTTTTAAAAACACACAGCAGTGTGTTGTTTTGCATAGAAAGAGAGAAAGTGAGTTTGTTTTCTGCACTGCATTTGGAGCAGTCTTATTTTGTAATCCCTCTCAATGAGGAAGAAGTGTAATAGTTTTTTTTTAAGTTGTTGAATGGAATAGAAGTTTGTTTTCAAAGTGTTGAACTCTGTCTCATGTCAAGAATTTTTTTTTAATTTCTCTATGTTAGAAGAGGAGAGTATTACTCTCTCCATTGTTTGTTCTGGAATTTTCAATATTTCAACATGGTATCAGAGCTAGTCCAGGCTCTTTGAAGACCAAAGAAGCTGAAGGAAAGGAGTTCTTGTTGCAGCAGCTTCTCCAACAGTGTGAAGACTCAGCCAAAAAAAAAGAATTCAAGGTATTTCTCTATACAATTTTTGTGTTACTGTTGCAGAATAGTCAACTATTTTAAATACACAGTCAAGTGTTTTTTGAATCATAGTTAAGAGTGCAGAATGGCTAGAGCCAGCACTAGTATGGGTATGGGAAATATCCACCTCCCACTATTTAATGGGAAAAATTATGACTACTGGTCAATAATTATGAGAGCTTTATTTGTCTCCCAAGACTTATGGGAATTTGTTGAGGATGTTCTTGAAGAGCCAGCAGATGAAGAAGAGTTTGAAGATTTAACTCAGGCAGAAAAAGAGTTGCTGAATACCAATAGGAAGAAATACTCCAAAGCTCTCTTCTTATTGTATCAAGCAGTGAATGAGAGTGTGTTTCCGAGGATAGCAGCAGCCAAGAGATCCAAAGAAGCATGGGAAACTCTCAAGACAACCTATCAAGGTATGGAAAAAGTGAAGACAGCAAAACTTCAGTTGCTGAGGAGAGAGTTTGAGACTCTCTATATGAAAGAGTCAGATACTATTGACTCATTCTTCACTCATGTGATTGGAATGGTCACACAAATAAGATCTCATGGAGAGACTCTTGAAGATAAGAGGATTGTGGAAAAACTCTTGAGGAGTCTACCCTCAAGATTCGATGTGATTGTCACCACCATAGAGGAGACTAAGGATCTCTCAAAGTTCACAATGGATGAGCTACATGCATCACTGATGACTCATGAGCAGAGATTGGGTAGGAGTGAAATCTCATCTCTGGAACATGCCTTTAAGACCTAGATGTCTTTCGGAAGAGGAAGAGGGCAAGGCAGAGGAAACAAGAGAGGAAGAGGTAGAAGCCAAAACAGAGGTGGAAGGAACAGTCCATCAAATTCTCAAGGAAGAGGCAGTAATCCAAATCAGCATCAAGGCCAAGGCAGCAGCCAACAAAGTGGTCAGCATAATGCTCAAGGACAAAGGTATGATAAATCCAATGTCCAATGTCACTATTGTAAAAATATGGTCATTTTGCTAATGAATGTAGAAAGAAGCAGCATGATATGGGAAATAGAACTAGTGCAAATTTCACTAGAGAAAATATCAGCCAAGATAATTTGTTTTTAGCTTGTAATATGGCTGAAGAAAAAAGTGAGGATTTATGGTTTCTAGACTCCGATTACAGTAACCATATGACAGGAAATATAGAAATGTTTTCTATGTTAGATGAGAGTGTGAAGTCACAAGTCACACTAGGAACTGATAGCAAAGTTTATGTTATGGGAAAAGGAAATGTAAATGTTTTAACAAGGAAAGGTGCAAAGAAATCCATTGCAGATGTTTATTATGTTCCAGGAATGAAGTTTAACCTCTTAAGTATTGGACAGCTTGTTCAAAAGGGGTATAATGTATTTTTTGAGAATGATGTTTGTACCATCATGGACAAACCACCCAGCAAACAATGTATTGTTGAAGTGAAGATGACAAGGAATAGGATGTTCCCTCTTAGACTGAGAGCAGATTTGAAGAATGGTGAAGAGAAAGCAGCAGTGGCACAAGAGGTTATCCAAAGCGAACCAAAAGATGAAAATTGTTTGTGGCACTTGAGATTTGGACATCTCAACTTTGGAGGTCTTAACTTGTTGAACAGAAAAGGAATGGTAAGAGGTTTACCATTGACAGAGAAACCGGACAACCTTTGTGAAGGTTGTATCTTGGGGAAACAACACAGAGAAATTTTTCCTTCCAGGAAAAGCATAAGGGCAAAGGCACCCTTAGAGATTGTCCACTCAGACTTGTGTGGACCGATGCAAACTCCATTGCTTGCTAGCAGCCACTACATGTTAACATTCATATATGATTTTACAAGAAAAACTAGGGTTTATTTTTTGAAAAACAAAAGTGAAGTGTTTGAAAGATTTTGCAATTTCAAAGCACTTGTGGAAAGCCAGAGTGGGCTGCACATCAAAGTCCTAAGGACTGATAGAGGAGGTGAGTATATCTCTAAATATTTTCTACGTTTTTGTAGAGAAAATGGTATTCATAAGAAGTTTAAAACTAGATATACTCCGCAGCAAAATGGAGTAGCCGAAAGGAAGAATAGAACCATAATGGACATGGTGAGGAGTATGTTAAAGGAAAAGCATTTGCCTAATGATTATTGGGCTGAAGTTGTACATTGTGCAACATACATTTTGAATAGGTGCCCTACAAAAGAAGTTATGAACAAAGTGCCGGAAGATCCATGGAGTGGCACAAAGAAAGGTGTCACACACATGAAGGTTTTCGGATGTTTGGCTTATGCACACATTCCGGATCAGATAAGGAAGAAGTTGGACAAAAATGGGAGAAATTTATTTTCATTGGATACAGTGAGGAATCCAAGGCTTACAGGTTATACAACCCATCCACCAAGAAGTTTATTGTGAGCAGAGATGTTCATTTCATTGAGGAGGAAGCTTGGGATGGAAGCATAGAGAAAACAGTGAATGTTAAACACTTTTTATCTCAGGATGAAAATGATGATGAGTTGGTTGAAATACATCTCCAAACAGCAACACCAACACAATAGCAACAAAGCACACCCTGGAGGAGAAATGAAGGTGCTTCTCCAAGCACACCACAAAGAGGAAATTCAAGTGCTTCTTCAAGCATTTGTACATCTAATGAAAGAGGTAAGAAGTTCAGAAATTTAAATGACATTTATGCACAAGAGGCAGCAAATGAAGGTATCAATTCTTTGTTTGCTTTATATTGTCATGTTGATGATTCTGTTCATTTCGAAGAAGCCATCAAGGATAATAAATGGATATAAGCTATGGATGAGGAGATTAATTCCATAGAGAGAAACAAGACATGGGATTTAGTTGAACTCCCAAAAGGAAAATATGTCATTGGAGTTAAATGGGTCTACAAGACCAAGAGTAATGCTGAAGGAAAAATAGAGAGACACAAGGCCAGACTTGTTGTCAAAGGTTATAAGCAGAAGCATGGGATAGATTATGAGGAAACTTTCGCACCAGTTGCCAGAATGGAAACCGTGAGAGCAGTGTTGTCCATAGCAGCACAAAACAAGTGGAAAGTTTACCAAATGGACGTGAAGTCAGCATACCTAAATGGAGTGTTAATGGAAGAGGTTTACATTGAACAACCTCTCGGCTATGAAAAGAAAGGCCAAGAGCACAAAGTGTGCAAGTTGAAGAAAGCTCTTTATGGTCTGAAGCAAATGCCAAGAGCATGGTACAATAGGATAGATTCCTATCTACTGGAAAATGGATTTGAAAAATGTGAGGGAGAACACACCCTCTACGTCAAAGAAAAAGATGGTAAAATGTTGATTGTAGTTTTATATGCTGATGATGTTATTTTCATAGGTAATGATTATTACCTTATTGAAAATTTTAAAACAGTCATGAAAGAAGAATTTGAGATGACTGACATGGGTTTGTTGACATACTTCTTAGGAATAGAAGTAGAACAAGATGAAAATGGGATTTTTATCTCACTGGCAAAATATGTTAATGAAGTTCTTAAAAGATTTAATATGCAGGAGAGCAAAGCAGTGATCACTCCCACAGTGATGGGATTAAAACTCAGCAGAGAGGATAGTAGCAAGGATTTTGATCCTAGCTTGTACAAGAGCATAGTTGGTAGCCTCATGTATTTGACTGCAACTAGGACCGACATAATGCAAGTTGTTAGTTTGATTTCCAGATTCATGGAGAAGCCAAAGGATGCACATTGGCAGGCAGCAAAGAGAATTCTGAGGTATGTTAAAGGTACTAAAAGGTTTGGTATTTTATATACTGCTTCAAAATGTTCAGATTTAGTTGGATACACTGACAGTGATTGGGCTGGAAGTGTAGATGATCAGAAGAGCACTTCCGGTTATGTTTTTCACATGGGTTCAGGAGCCATTTCATGGGATTTTAAAAAGCAGCCCATTGTAGCGTTGTCTACAGCAGAGGCAGAATATGTGGCAGCTACAGCAGCAGCGTGTCAAGTAATTTGGATGAGGAGGATGTTAAGAAGTTTGTGCCAAGAGAATGTAAAAGGAACTGTGATTTATTGTGACAATAGCTCAGCTATTGCATTATCGAAGAATTTTGTGTTTCACAAGAGGATGAAACACATTAACACAAAGTTTCAATACATCAGAGAATTGGTAAACAATGGTGAAATTGTTTTGGAACATTGCAGAACTCAGGAGCAGTTTGCAGACATTCTGACCAAACCATTGGGATAGAAGAGTTTCAAATTTTTGAGAAAATGTCTGGGTATGACTGATAACCCAACAGTTGAAAGTAAGGGGAAGTGTTGAAAATATTACCTTCAATTGTTGTACATTCTGCCGCCTTATAAGTTTGTTCAAAAGAAACTGACAGTGAGCCACTTTCCAAAATTGATGATCAGTCACTTCTGTGTTTGAAAACTGTTGGTCGAAGTTTCTAATATAGTTAAACAGTCCCAGTACTTTGCATTCGAAACCAAGCTTTCCATTTTCAGTGATTAGTCTCTGTGTTTTAGAAAAATAGAGTTTTCTATTTATACACAAGACATAGTTTATTTTTTTATACGCAGGAGGAGTTTTATTTTATGCGCGGGATTTTTTATTTTGAGTTTAGTGGTCCCCGCAGCCAGACCAGCGAAGCAGTCCACGAGAGCAACAATCAAAAAATGCGTGGCAGATTTCAATTGGAACAGGGTTTTGGTTTTCCTGCTCACCAAGCAGAAAATCGGACCCGAAAATTTATAGGGCGGATTTCAATCAATTTCAGGTCACATTTGGGCTGACGTCAGCAAGCCCAAAATGAACCCGATACATTTTATAGGGCAGTTTTAATTGAAATTTCAGGTCACAATCTGGGTGACGTCAGTAGGCACCTTTTGTCACCCGAAATTGTTATGCAGGACGGTTTAATTTAATTTGGAGTCCGGGTTCATGTGTTTGATTAAGGTTTGCGTTGTAATGTTTAAAAAAAACGCGCGAGAGGTTTAAATTAGGTGGGCCCGAGAGGCTCTAACCATTTTGTTTTAAATTTATGCCCGACATAGTTTTATGTTTTAATTTTAGTTTTCTTTTTGTTTGGTTATAAAAGGTAAAAGGCCCGTGAGGTAGAGTATGTAACGTAAGTTTTTTATGTATATGCACAGCAGTGCGAATTGTAAAGACACACAGCAGTGTTAATTTTACAAAGACAGAGTATTGTCTTAAAAACAAACAGCAGTGTGTTGTTTTGCATAGAAAGAGAGACAGTGAGTTTGTTTTTTGCACTGCATTTGGAGCAGTCTTATTTTGTAATCCCTCTCAGTGAGGAAGAAGTGTAATAGTTTTTTTTTAAGTTATTGAATGGAATAGAAGTTTGTTTTCAAAGTGTTGAACTCTGTCTCCTGTCAAGAATTTTTTTTTTAATTTCTCTATTTTATAAGAGGAGAGTATTACTCTCTCCATTGTTTGTTCTGGAATTTTCAATATTTCAAAATTGTCGTTATCCTGCTGCAAAATCTACGTATTACTCTCCCCTCTCATTTTCGACTTCCCAATAGAAATTATCCCTCTCCTTTTCTTGCATTTTATGTTGTGATGTTACAAAAAAAATGGAATTTCCCTTATAACTCCCACATATAATTGTCATTTATGCGTTGAAAAGGTATTAGAGAAGCACAAAATGAAGGAAAAACACGAGAAGGAGGGATTCTGACGTGTCGCTTATGCCACACCTCCGTCGTGGCCTCGCCCTCCTCGGCATGCTCACTGCTCGAGGAGTCTCTACCTACGCAGTCTCGACTCTCCACATTGCTGCCCATAACACCTCTGACCTGAATCCTCTCAACACTCCTATGACTCCTCTCAAAAGTGCTCTTGGCTCCCATGACTCAGTTCTCCCGTGGCTCCTCACTCCTGCACTCTTCACCCTACAGCCCCTCGACCATTCCACCTTCCAGCTCCTCTTCTGGCATTAATACACTACCGCCACTCAGCCAACCCTTCCACTCCATTGGCTCCCTCACACCTATGAATCTCCATACACCTCTTCTGACCCGACTCCTCTCCTCTCCTACTGCCTTCCATCACGACATCTTCTACATTTTCAAATACTCACGGATTGCAACAAAAGCCTCTCAGAGGAACTAAAGAAGGTCTTCACAGGGTTTGATCTCGACTAAGAAGGAAGCCTGAGATTATATTGCATTGAAATAGTAAGTACATTTTCGTCATCGCTGCATTGGCTTGTGAAAATTGTCTAAATTCATTTGAGTGAATGAAGTGGCGCAATGCCTTATAGTTGATTGTGTGGTGAGTTGGTTTATACACCGTGTGAAGATTAATATCATTGTTGGAACCACGAAAGTCTGTAGACACCAAGTGATCGTCACACACTGCAAGAATACCATGGAGGGGTCCATCGGAAGCAGTTTTCTTGAAGGCTTTCTTCACATTATATCTACTGTGAACCCCTTATTCCTCGCGTTGATCACCAATTCCACCACCGAAATGTTTTGGGAGGGAAAGCACATAGCAATTCCGTTGAGGTTGTCCTTGAGATTGAGAGTGGGCGCTGGGCAGCACTCGAGATAGTACTGTATTAATGGATATATCGATGGTGGTGGAACTATTTTTAGCGCTACTGCCCTACATTACCAAGATGCATGATTGTGATAGCGGCATAGAAACTAATTCCTGTCTCTTTTGAGAATTAAAGTTGACATTTTAGAGTAGCAAGATGCATAATTGAGATAATTGTACAACAAAAAATCCTTGTTTCTTTGGAAAATTACACAATCTTGTTACATAAAGGAAACTTTGTGATTTGGATATTATCACATTATATGATATAGATCTTATCACTTGGAGAGTAAAATATCTTAAAAAAAAAAAAATAGAAGAGATACATGACAAATATTACTGAGTATTTTTGCATTTACTGGCCACTTTTTATTTTATGTAACTCGTTTTATTTGTGATTTGGAGTTCAAGAAAAGTGTACATCTATTGCATGGTGATGCCCCAATGGATTTGATACTCAGTCACTCTTCTTTGATTATTTAATTGTTGAAAAATGGCTCCAATTGGTGGAATGGTAGAGTTATTAAAAAATTTGATGCTCTCTCCTATAGATAATACAGTGAAAATCAAAAAATCCTATCTTGCTGACTAAAAGATCAAGTTTTTGCAACTCGAATCAGAACTACAACAAGAAGAGATAAAAAAACATAAGCATCATTCTAAACTTGTTTATGTTCACAACATTGAGACAAACTCTCATCAGCAACAAGAAACTATCAGATCATTGAGCCTAGTACAAGAGTAGATTTGCATGCAGAAGCAAACATATAGCCTTCATTTCCCAAGCCCATCATCAAACCTTGGGAAGAGATTTTCCATAACAAGAACAAAAATAGTCTTGGATATGAGAAGGATTTTTCCTTTCATATTCCAGACTACTCCAAGCCCACAAAATTTTAGAGTGTCGGATATCTTCATGATAGATCACCTACAACTGTTCTATATTTTTCTCCTCTTCCACGACAACAACAATAGATTGTAAAATTCCAACACTGTGATCGAGTTGGCCATATGAAAGATCAAAGTTTAGATCTTCACCCATGCAAGCACTATGGTCGGCACACCCATTATTCACACAGATTCTTCAGAAAAATCATCCTACAAGAACAAAGATTCATCTTGGATGGATCGCTTCTTGGAAATGGGCATCAACAGCCAAGAAGATGTTTCATCCATATGAAATAATTTCTTCTAGAATATTAAAAGGTATTGCATTTGAGTTTTTTCCATCATCTCACCTTGTACCTGATCGGGGGGGGCGGAATGATGGTCATATACAGCTTCAAATCCACATCAAGCAAGCCTGAGCCACAACCTGTCATTCCAAATTCAGAGTTGTAGCCAGAGGCACAACAGTTCAAGTGATCCTAAGCCACAACCTGTCATTCCAGATTCAGAGTTGTAGCCAAAGACATGGATGCCCATGAGCATGCCTTTGGTTGGTGGTAAACCTTAAATCATCTATGTGAGGTTGATATTCTTCCTCTTCAAATAATTCGGGACACTTCCTATAGCAGGAGACTTCAGCTTCTTGCCAATTTTGGTAGAGTTCCAGGAAATGCATCAAACATTCTAGAGTTGGTGGTCATCCTTAAACCATCGCAAGTTATAAACCTCCCTTCTTCTAGGTTGAAGGTCTCCCTCTTCAAAATATGAGGAGAAATTCCTCTAGCAGAAGACCTCAGCTTCTTGCCAGATTTGGAAGAGTTTTGGGAACTGCACTAAGCGTTCCAGTGTTGGTGGTCATCCTTAAACCACCTCTTTATGCCAAAATTTCAGAGATCTCATTTAGCCTAAGTGTTGTCATGCATACTTTTCCATTTTTTATTACAACTCTCTTCTTGGACTCACACATACCCCTTCTGATTAAGGGGGGGAATGTTGGACACCTAATCCTCTATGGGTAGGTGTAGAAGGCGAATGGAAAAAAGGAGTCTAAGAGACCACTTGGAATGTGGAATCCAAGGGTCACCTAATGTATTATATATATGCATCTTTGTTAATAATAATGAAACTCACACTTATCCTTCACTTCTGTGTTGTGTGTCTATTGTATTTACCATGCCTGAGTTTAACAATTTTCATTTTTTCAATGCTTCCTAATAGATGTTCCTCTTTTCTTGTCACTAAGGACTACTCCACCTAAGTTTGTGCTCCAATATTTATCTTCATATTGAATATTTTCAATCAATGTCGAATATGGACATATTTATCCATAGCTAAACAAATAATATGTATATAAATAATGTCTAATACAACTATGTTGCATATATTCGATTTTTATATGTATCTTCATAGTGTCTTCAAAATTTGATAAAAATAACTCCACTGCGACCAAGCTAGTTGTCCTCATAGATGCATATTGAATAATAGGTTGTTGGATCACAGATTTTTGTACTTTATATGAACCTTATTAATGAAGCCCTCATTTTGGGACTATGAAGCCTCATTCTAATTGACTTCATGTTCACCATGATCTGCAACCGCTAAAAGTTCACCCTCAAAGGGAAAAACTTCATTCAAACTACTATCATGTTTTCCCGTAACTCATCCTCATTTCCATCTAGCTCAATTGGTTCTTCAAAATCATGAATCAGAGTTTGTTCTTCATACAAAATTCATACTCTTCCTCATTATTACAACCAAGAAAAACTCCAACCAGGTACTCTCAAATGTTGTAAAGAATGGAAATCATTTACAAATGTTGTGATTACTTGAAATGTGGAGCAAGGAGAGTCTAGCCTTTGTTTCGGCTTTCCTAGAGCTTCAATAAGATTATAGGGCTCTGATTTACTAACCCTAGGTTCTTCAATAACACAAGTTTGAACAAGAAACATAGTAGATTTGGCTGCCATAACATTGTGTCCTCCATCCACAACTTTAGCTAGATGCATGGTATATATTGTAAGGTTAATTAGTTATGAACTAATAAGTGCAACAATTTTATCCTTATTGAATTTGTGTTCCTCATTTGAATAAAATTCCCAGCTTATCAGTTCCTTCAATACATTTTTTCAAACATCACAGATGGTCACCAAAACACAATGTGAGCTCAAAAATGTAAGTTTCTTGATGGACTCTTTTACAATCTATTAAAAATATTTTGTGATATTTACAGAACTACCTCATCTCTCCTAATACTTTAAAAATTAATCTTTGGAATCTTTGAGACAGGCCCCTGAATTTCATGATTTTTAGCACCCTATGATATTGCAACCTTCAACTTTTGAGCCAAAACTTGATACTTTTCCAATGCTTCCCATGTGTTTAGAGAGGGATCCAATCCACATGTATCCTTTGACACTCCTCCTCTTCTCTATCTAGTTGTTTCTTCTATTATTCTCCTTTTCAAGAAACCTCCTAGGTTCTCTCCTAATCTTAAATCATCCTTTGAACATAGCAAGTTTCTACTCCTTTGATTCATTGATGAAGTAGACCCCAATTCTTTCAAGGAATAAAAAGATAAATCTTGTGCATTCCATTAAACTAGTGCATGAGATGTAAGTTTCCACCTTGGCATACTTTTCTTTATCATTCCTGGTAGAGATATCTTCTCCCTTGATTTTTTTAGGAGAACATCTCATGTTTCTTTTGGAGTCGTGTGATTTGTTTCCAAATTTCTTATAACTAATTGTTCAAGATGTTTTACAACATTCAAATTGGGTAAATTTAAAGTTAAGGTGATCGAGGTGGATATTGGTGGCCACCTGCCTATTCCACTTGGGGCCCCACAATTGTTTCTTTCAGTTTTTCAGTTTCCCTAATTGTAGCACAATTTACTATTTTTAGCAGTTTTTTTGGGTCTTGAACTTCTAGAACCATTTTGAGGCCCTAAATGACATTTTCTACGAAAACTAGGAGCAACGTGGGTCCTAGACCAATGTTGCTCACATTAAAAGTTGTATTCCTTGGATATATTAGTCTAACGAGGTATTGTGCACATCAAACGGAGATGGTATGCCAAAGTTACGTCCTCAAGAAGTTGATGTACCAATTTACCCAAACGGGGCCCATAGTTTTGGTGCTTCATTTCCTAGGGTTAGGTTTTTGGATGTGTAGGGTTTTCCATTGCTTCTCAATAATAAATAGGCCTTCAAACGTCATAACACAATTCAAAGGCCTATAGTCGCCACATCTCTTCTCAGAGATAAGCTACCAGCGCCCTAGATAGTTTATTTCCTTTTTTTTCTGTAAGCATATTTCAGTTATGTGATATTAATGAAATGAAGTCTTATTTATGTTGCATCTCTGTGTTTATGTGTATTTCTACATTTTATTGCATTCCTGCAGAAGTCCGGATCAGTGGTATCAGAGTGGTATGCTCTTTCTTGATCCTTCTTTGCATGTCCCCAATGAGGTCGAGGTATAAGGAGTTAGGGCCCGATCTGGTTGAACCTTTGTAAGATCAGCCTCACAAAATTTGCTAGTCGCCCATGGGGGATGAAAATAAATACGAGGGAGTGGTATATCTTATCAAAATATTGCTCAAGGAGGCCCTCAAGAAACAAAGGAATGCGATGATGGATAACTTTGCCCAGATCCTTCAACTACTTCCCAACGGTGGCGCATCCACATCCAGCAACCACTCTGGAGGCACAAATCCTTTTAAGGTACAAGTAAAATTTTACATTCCCATATTTTAGGGCCAAATAGATGTAGATTTCATAGATAGATGGTTGAATCTATTAGAAGGGTGTTTCACGATTCATGACTTTTCCAAGCAGGAAAAGATTACTTTTGCACTCCTCAAAGTCGCCCCCCATGTCAAGGATTGGTGGGAAACCTACAGTGAGAAAAAGGACTGGAGGGAACCTTCTCTGTTTTCAGCTGTGCCCACTTGGCATTATTTCCAAAATTCCATCAACAAAAAATATTATCTCGTGGGGAGATATGAAGAAAAGTACATACAATGGACTACGTTGTGATAGTAAAGGGAGCAAGATGTGCATGAGCTAAAAAATCTATTCCATACCCTGCACACAAAATTGGGTATCAAATATTTGGAGAAACATTTGGTGTTGAATTACCACAGTTGTCTGCACATATACATTCAGGAGGAATTTGAGTTCCTCGACATCTCCTCACTTGGTACAACATATCGGTATGTTGCTAAGATTGAGCAGAAGTTCAAAAAGAAGAAGCGATACTTTGGATCTGCGAATGAAGATAAAGATAAAGGTGCCCCCAAACCACAGAAAAAAGGACAAAGGCAAGGCGGGGCAGCCCAGGATAACCCGCCAAAGCCGCAAGCAAAGAACAAAACTGTGAAGCTAAAGGACACGGGAAAATGGTGTGAGTTCCATAAGAGTTCCATTCACAACACAAGTGAGTGTCGGGCCAAGCAGCCATTGGTGGCCAAGCTGAAGGCTTCTGAATCAGATGCATGCTCCGACTCTGAATCATAAATTGACAAGGGGAATGATAAAGGGAATCATATTATCAATGTGGAACCTAACGCCATTGTTGCCACAACGAAGATCAAGAAGGAGGAACCGGAATATCTAGAGGAGGGAGAGCACCTCTTCCATTCCCAGATGTGGGTAAAGGGTTCCCCAATATAGTTCATTGTCGATAACAGGAGCCAAAATAACCTCATTTCAGCATAGGTCGTGAATTAGGTGGGCTTGTCCACCACAACACACCCACAATTGTACACCATCAGGTGGCTTCACTAAGGACAGTGTTGAGATTCAACAAGATGATGATCTTAGTGAAAATAGTCGCCTTCACTAAGTGGGCCCGCAGGCTACTTTTTGCGCAAGTCTATTTTTAGACATGATGATCATATTTCAGAAGTTGCAAGATGCTATTTGTGGATGGTTGATCAAGTTGGAAAAAACAGATAAAATTCTATTTTTAGAATATTGGGCGAAGTCTATTTATAGATCGTCAAATCTAAAAATAGATGCATGTCTATTATTATTAGCTCTTAATAATAATTAGAATCTAAACAACAACTTATTCTCTTGGAGCACTTCAGTTCAGTGCACAGACGTGGCACAACAACTGACAGAAGGAATTACGCTATTCCTAAGGGTTTGCTGGAGCTAATGCATGGACGACTCAGTTAGAACTCAAGTGGCAGAGTTATGACACAGTTGGAAGAGTAGTTGATGGAGTTGTATTTAGTTTAACTCAGTTAGACTCAGTTGAGCTAGTTGTATCTAGTCTAATTGATTGATACACTAGTGAGAGTGGAGTGAATTAATTAGTTAATTAATTTACAAATAATAACACATTAATCAATTGAAAAATACATTAGTTAACTACAGTGCATGGCAGTTTCAGTGGAGACCAGTGGAGAGATAGGTGAAAGGGAAATATAAACTATCTGTTGTGACTATAGTGATGCATTGATTGCATCCAACACTCAGTGGATATGCCAATGAGAATTGCGCAGTCAATCCAAAAGTAATTAGAATTCATTCAAAGCTATTCTTCAGCAGGGATTGCGTAGTGGAGGCAGGCTAGTAGGTGGCAAAGATCAGTGCATGGATTTGCAAGATTAGGCCTGTATAGTGTATGACGATTGTACTGTACTGAGAGCTTGTGATAAGCTTTGTATGTTTGTATGAGATTTTAATATGATCTCCATGTTACATAATATATAGTTGGGGTTTTCATCTTTAGGCTTTCCCGGTTAAAAACTGTGTTACGTGAGATTGAATATTTTTGTTTATGCTTCACATGTGTGTGCAATTAATTTTTCCACAAAAGATTAACAAGTGGAATAGATTCAGTATCTTGCATAAAGTTAAATAGTGTGAGATCAGGTGGATCTTGGACATATGCATGCTTAGTGCATATAATTTCTACATGGTATCAGAGGATTTTTGATTGAAGATTGCAATTATGAAGTGAGTTTGGGCTGGTGGACAATTCGAATTTGCTACAAAAGATTCTTGGTGCAGAAATTGAGTATACTTTGAAATGTCTTTTAACGGATTGAGATTGGAGTATGCCCTTGATGGGAGCTCGAATTACATAGCCTGGAAGGATAGGATGGAGGCGGTGTTGGAGGATAATGGGTTGAAGGAGTTCATCGATAGCGATGTTCCTAAGCCGGGATCTAGCGACACTGCATTACTTGATGCATGGCAAAAGAAGACTGCAAAGACGAGGAGAATTCTGTTGGAAGGTGTGAAGGACCACATTGTGTCCAACCTTCATGGGAAAGCCACTCCATTCTTAATGTGGAAGGCTTTGACAGACTTGTTCCAAAGCAGAAGTGACAAGCGGAAGTTGGCGCTTAAAGACAAGCTCAGAAAAATAAAAATGGAGAAAGGCGACAGTATTCCAAAATACCTCACGAAGTTTTTCCACTGCAAGGATGAGCTGGGAAGTGTGGGGGTTACTGTTGATGAAAAATACTTGGTGAGCTTGGCTCTCCTTGGGCTTCCGAAGAGTTGGCATAGCTACGAAGACTTTGTCAATGGACGAGAGAAATTTCCGAGATGGGAGCGACTTTGGTTGGATCTTGTGCAGGAGGAGATAAGGCGGGGTACCAGGGATGGATCTTCATCGAAGAATGAAGATGAAGAGAATTGTGCTTTGGCTGCCAAAGAAAAGAAAGGGAAGGGGAAGAAAAATCATTCTTAATCCGGTGCTAAAGGCAAGAAGCAGGACTTGTCCAAAGTGAAGTGTTTTCAGTGTCACGAGCATGGACATTTCGCCACTAACTTTCCATAGAAGAAGAAGAATAAGTAGGCTGTTGGATCTGCAGCTGGAGAGGCCTTAGCCTTCAATTTGAGCTGGATTTTTCCTTGATCGCATGCTTGGTTTCAAGCTGCATGGGATTGGTGTGGTATCTTGACAATGGTGCGTATTTCCATATGATGGGAGACAAAGAGTTGTTTAGTGACTTGGAGGAGAAGGACCTCCAGATGCATATAGAGATGGACAATGATGGTCGGTACAGTGTGACTGGAATTGGGACCATTACCTTTGAGAGGGAGTCCTGTAATCCATTCTTGTTGAAGAATTTCATGCATGTTCCAGGTCTGAAGAAGAACTTGGTCTCAGTCGCAATGCTGGAAGATAGGGGTTATGATGTTGTTTTCAGTGAGGGAAAAGCCTTCCTTCGACATAAAACAACAGGTCAAACCAAGAAGATAGGGGTTCGAATTAATAATCTCTACAAGCTGGAGGTAGATGGCTATGCTCCAATGGTGGGCAAAGCAGAAGAAGTGGTGAGCTGGGATGAGGGAAAATTATGGCACAGGAGATTGGGCCATCTTCACCATGGCGCTTTGAAAATTTTGCAGCAAATTTCTACTAGACTTCCTAAGGGTACTCTTGCGCAGTCATATCAATGCAAAGGATGTACAATGGGTAAGTTTGTGAAGACCACCTTTCATGAGAAGGAAAACCGTGCTTCGGTGATCCTGGAGAGAATTCACACAATTGTGCGTGGACCATTCTCGGTTGCTTCAATAGAAAAACACAAGGTATTATGTGATATTTTTTGATGACTTTTCTCGTAGATGCTGGATCTTCTTCATGCAGAAGAAGAGTGAAACGTTCTCAAAGTTCTGTGAGTTCAAGGCATTGGTAGAGAAGGAGTCGGGGAAGCAGGTGAAAGCTCTAAGGAGCGATAATGGGGGTGAATACATCTCGGGCGAATTCAAAGACTTCTGTAGCAAAGAAGGAATTCGAAGAGAACTCATAGCGCCTCATAACCCACAGCAGAATGGGGTCATGGAGAGAAAGAACAGAATGATCATGGGTGCTGCATGAGCAATGATGCATGATAAGGGCCTACCGATGCACTTGTGGGCGGAAGCATGCAACACTGTGGTTTATGTGCAAAACCGTTGTCCTCATAGAGCACTTGGCATGAGTACACCTGAGGAAGATTTTACTGTTAAGAAGCCTGATATTTCTCATTTGAAGATTTTTGGCTCACCTGTTTACATTCATGTGACGAAGGATGCCAGGAAGAAGTTGGAGCCGACTGCAAAATTTGGGATATTTGTGGGGTACATAGAAACACCCCATAACTATCGTGTGTATTTTCCAAACATTCGGATGACTGTTATGCGACGGGATATAAAATTTAATGAGGTGAAAGCCATGAAGTTGTCGCTTGAAAGGGAGCTTCACTTGCATGCGGAGGAGGAACTTCTTGTTCCCAAAGATGAGCCTCTGGATGTGGATCAGCCACAGGAGGAGATTCATGGAGTGGAGGAGTCCACACATGTAGAACCAAACATCAGACAAGGCAGGAAGCGTACTACAGAAGCTGATAGACTGAAGGTGTATGCGGCACAGAATGTAGGAGTTCCTACATCACAGCGCAGACAGAGACAATCACCTGACCGATATACTAGATACATGGCTCTTATGAGAAAGTTTATTGTGACAGAGCCATCTTCTTTTGAAGAAGCAGCACAAGAGCCCACATGGGTAGATGCCATGGTGGAGGAGTATGACTCCATTTTCAGAAACAGTGCTTGGGAGATTGTTCCAAGACTGGTGGGAAAATCAGTTGTAAGATCAAGATGGATCTACAAGGTAAAGCAAGTTGTTGATGGGAGCGTCGAGAAGTATAAGGAAAGATTTGTTGTCTAGGGCTTCTCACAGATTGAGGGGATTGACTATGAAGAAACACTTTCACTTGTCGCACGGTATTCTTCCATACGGACCATCCTTGCTCTCTCAGCGCAGATGGGTTGGCACATTCATCAGATGGATGTGAAGACTGTGTTCCTTAATGGGATCATTGAGGAAGAGGTGTACATTGAGCAGCCTGGAGGATTTGAGATCTTTAGCAGTGAGTCACATGTGTGCAGGCTTAAACGAGTGTTGTATGGGCTGAAACAAGCACCCTGTGCTTGGTACACTCGAATCAATAGCTATTTCACTGGACTTGGCTTCACCAAGAGTGAGGCAGATGAAAACCTATATTAGATTGTGGTTGAGGGTAAGCTTTTAATCATTGTACTTTATGTTGATTATTTGATACTAACAGGTGATGAGCAGTTGATACACTCATGCAAGACAGATCTTGCAAAGGATTTTGAGATGAAGGATTTAGGCCTCCTTCATTATTTCCTTAGATTTGAAATATGGCAGTGGGAAGGTGAACTGTTTGTGTCTCAAGGCAAGTATGCCCGGGAGATACTGGAGAAGTTTCACATGCAAGGCTGCAAGCCTATCGACACTCCTCTTCCAGGAAATTGGAAGAAAGAGGATGCTACATTGGCAGAGGTAGTGGATGCCACTGTTTATTGACAGTTGGTGGGTTCGCTCATGTATTTAGTCAATACAAGACCGGACGTATGCTATGCGGTGAACCAGCTTTCACAAGCGATGGTTAAGCCTACTAAGCTCTTTTGGAAGGCAGGCAAGCATCCTGAGATATCTCAGGGGCACATTTGAGTATGTTTTACGATACAGAAAGATGGATGAGGTGAAGTTGTATGGCTTCACAGATGCAGATTGGGCAGGAAGCCCAACAGACAGAAAGAGCACATCAGGAGGGATTTTCAGTATGAGATCTACGGCAGTTTCTTGGTACAGTAGGAAACAAAGATCTGTGGCACTCAGTTCAGCGGAAGTGGAATACATGGTAGCAATTTTAGATGCATGTGAGGCTATCTGGATGAGGAAGATTCTAGTTGGTTTGTTCGGTTCACATTTAGATCCCATGGTGATTCATTGTGATAATCAGAGTTGCATTAAACTCTCGGTCAATCATGTGTTTCATGATAGATCTAAACATATTGATATCTGATATCATCATATTAGAGATTGTGTGCAGCGGAAGATCATGTTGCTTCAGTACATTCCCACGGAGGATCAGGATGTAGATATTCTGACGAAGGCACTCAGCAAGAGAAAATTCGAATACCATAGAGGCAGGATCGGGGTGAAGGATAATCCTTATCTTGTTGAGAGGGAGTGTTGAGATTCAACAAGATGATGAGATTAGTGAAAATAGTCGCCTTCACTAAGTGGGCCCGCAGGCTATTTTTGGTGCAAGTCTATTTTTAGATATGATGATCATATTTCAGAAGTTGCAGGATGTTATTTGTGGATGGTTGATCAAGTTGGAAAAAATAGATGAAATTCTATTTTTAGAATATTGGGCGAATTCTATTTATAGATCGTCAAATCTAAAAATAGATGCATGTCGATTATTATTAGCTCTTAATAATAATCAGACTCTAAACAACAACTTATTCTCTTGGAGAACTTCAATTCAGTGCACAGATGTGGCACAGTAGCTGACATAAGGAATTACACTATTCCTAAGGGTTTACTAGAGCTAATGCATGGAGGACTCAGTTAGAACTCAAGTGGCAGAGTTATGACACAGTTGGAAGAGTAGTTGATGGAGTTGTATTTAGTTTAACTCAGTTAGACTCAGTTGAGCTAGTTGTATCTAGTCTCACTGATTGATACAATAGTGAGAGTGGAGTGAGTTAATTAGTTAATTAATTCACAAATAATAACTCATTAATCAACTGAACAATACATCAGTTAACTACAGTGCATGGCAGTTTCAGTGGAGACCAGTGGAGAGATAGGTGAAAGGGCAAGATAGACTATCTGTTGTGACTATAGTGATGCATTGATTGATCCAACATTTAGTGGAGATGCCAATGAGGATTGCACAGTCAATCCAAGAGTAATTTGAATTCATTCAGAGCTATTCTTCAGCAGGGATTGCGCAGTGGAGGCAGGCTAGCAGGTGGCAAAGATCGGTGCATGGATTTGCAACATTAGGCCTGTATAGTGTATGAATTTGTACTGTACTGAGAGCTTGTGATAAGCTTTGTATGTTTGTATGAGATTGTCATATGATCTCCATGTTACATAATATATATTTGGGGTTTTTAGCTTTAGGCTTTCCCGGTTAAAAACTTTGTTATGTGCGATTGAATATTTTTTTTTATGCTGCACATGTGTGTGCAATTAATTTTTCTGCAAAAGATTAACAAGTGGAATAGATTCAGTATCTTGCATAAATTTAAATAGTGTGAGATCAGGTGGATCTTGGACATATGCATGCTTAGTGCATATAATTTCTACAGACAGGATATTCACGTCAGAGAGCAGTGCTGCCTTCCCTACAACATCAAACACTTCATGGATGAGCGATTATGTGACACTGATCCTCTTGATGTTTTTGATGTATTATTAGGCCAAACATACTTGTGGAAGAGACATGTTGTGTATGAGTCCCGGCCTCGTGATGTTATTTTTACTTTGGGCAATAATTTGTACAAGATACTAGAGGTTGCACCGCCTGTCGACATCTCTTTGGTTACTGCAAAAAAATGCAGTAATCTCATTTCCAAAACTGGGAAATTTGTGTTCCTCATAATCCACCCTCACGGAAAGAAGAAGACTGTGGCCAGGACCTCTATATAGAGCTCCTCTGCACGACAACAATAGGTGGACAAGGTTGTGGAGGAGTGTGGGGACATATTCACCTCACCCATAGGGGTGCCTCTACACTGCCAGGTCAAGCACCCCATCAATCTGACCCCAGGTGTGTCGATGCCCAATGTACCAATGTATCAACACATTGTTATGGAGAACAATGAAATCAAGAGGAAGATTCAGGAGCTGTTGCAGAAAGGTCACATCCAGCCAAGTTCATCGCCATGTGGGAGCCCAATATTATTGGTGCAGAAGAAGGATGGGACTTGGAGACTCCGTATTGATTATCGGGCGCTAAAAAAGATCATTGTCCAGAATAGGTACCCAATCCCACAGATTGATGACCTTTTGTACCAACTCAAGGGGGGAAATATTTCAGCAAGATCGACTTGAAGCCCGGGTATCACCAGGCACAAATCTAACCCTCTGACGTGTGGAAAACTTCCTTCAAAGCCAAGGAGGGCCTTTTCGAATGGTTGGTCATGCCTTTCAGGTTGACAAATGCTCCCACAACCTTCATGAGGCTGATGGAAGACATCTTACGGCCATTCACCAACTCATTTGTAGTAGTGTACTTGGATGACATCATGATCTTCACTCGAACTTGGGAAGAGCACCTCCACCACATCCGACAGTTCTTCCAAACACTACAGAAACACAAGTTGTGTGCCAATTTAGACAAGTGAACTTTTGGCATGACCTAGGTTCAATATCTGGGATACATTATCGATGAGCGGGGGGTGTAAGTGGATCTAGACAAGATTCAAGTCATTTGGGATTGGCCAACCCCAACAATCTAACAAAGCTCTGCAACTTTCTAGTTCTTTCCAATTTCTAATGTAGGTTCATGTTTATATTATCTCATATCACTTACCCCTTGAGCCAAGTCACCAAGGGAGGAGAAGGTGTTCATCAAGGTGAAACATTGCCTCTGCTCTGCCCCAGTTCTCACATTACCAGACTTGAAATAACCATTTGAGATCGAGACAGATGCCTTAGAGTATGCTATTGGGGTAGTTCTTACTCAACAGGGACATCTAGTGGCGTATCACTGTGAGACGCTGTCTAACACAGTTTGGAAGCATCTCACTTATAACAAAGAGATGTATTCCATTATGCAGGCTTTCTGACAATGGAAGCATTACATTTTGGGGAAGGAAACGATCATCCACACATACCACCAACCCATGCAGTTCATACAAACATAAGGGAAGTTGCATAGCAATCACACTCAGAAGTGTTCCACGTATCTAAAACAGTTTCATTTGAACATCAAGTAAAATAAGGGAAGCACCAATAATGTTGTAGACTGCCTCAACCGACCGTAGATCGTGGCACTAACCACCGTACTCAATTCTTGTGGGCACGAGACTTTTGATTGGACACTTCTCTACAAGAGCGATCCAAAATTCGGCCACACATACAAGACACTCTTGGAGGGTAAGCAAGTTCCAAGTGTTCACCTCTAGGATGCACTACTATGTCACCTGAGACACCTTTGTGTTCCTTCAAGCGAGCATTCCAAGATGATCTGGGAAGCGCACTATAGTCAGGTCACTAGGCATTTCGAGGTCGAGAAAACAATGGTAGTATTGTAGAAGTATTTCTATTAGCCGAACCTTCGACTGGATGTCAGGAATTACATCCGATCCTGCACTGCCTGCGACATTGCCAAACCGACCATCAAGAAGAAAGGCCTCTATACTCTGCTACCTACCCCTATTCGACCTTGAGAATCCATATGCATGGGTTACATGTCGGGACTTCATTCTACTACGCATGGAAACAACTGTGTTTTCGTGGTCGGTGACAGATTCTTGAAGATGGTCATTATGGCGGCATGTAAGAAGAATATCACCGCAAAAACCATTGCTAAAATATTCTTTGAATGAGTGTGGGTACACTTTGGGATCCCACAGTCTATCATCTCAGATCGGGACAACAGGTTCCTCAGTACATTGGTCCAGCCTCTGGTTAATGTTGGACACCAAGCTCACCAAGTCCACAACTTTCCATCCCCAAATTGATGGCTAGACATAGGTCGTCAACTGGATGATTGTACACATTATGTGCATGTAAAAATGAAAGCATCCATGCACATGGGATGAGAGCCTCCCCTATGTACAACATAGCTATAACCGATCTTTCCACAGCTCAACTAGCCATAACCCCTTTCAGGTGGGCTTGGGATTCCAACCACTATGTCCCATTGACGTAGCCATGCTATTTGCGGCTACTCAGGCCGATTTGACTCATGTCCAGTCTAAAGCTGACAAGGAGAATAACTTCATTGAGTGCATTCACCACATCTACCAATAGGTGCATGAAATATTGGATAGAGCCAATTCCAATTACAAGCAACAACATGATCAACATCGGGTGCCACACAACTTCCAGGTGGGCGGAAAAGTGTGGCTATATTTGCAGAAGGAGTGTCTTTATGGACCCCACCATAAAATTTTCCCGCTCTGATATGGGCTATACACCATCACCAACGTTTTAGGGGATAATGCCTTCAAGCTCAGTATTCCACCATTCCTTGGTCTGCACCCAATGTTCAATGCGGACTGCATTTGTCCCTACTTCCCACCTCTACTGGACACCTCTAACATTGCAGAACAACTCACACCAACAAAGTTAAACCCAGGCTGCATGGAACAGACCACCACGGATCGTATCATGGACATTCAAATCAAGAACACTCACCAGCAGAAGATCCAACTATATCGGGTTGTAAAATATGGCCAACTCCTGCACCAAGGCAAGTGGCTCACTGGGGACCAAGTTCAACAAAAGTTTCCTCATCTCATGGAGGAACTCAATGCAATGGGCACCATTGCTTCCTAAGGGGGGAGGAATGATCCAGGTGGATATTGGTGGCTACTCGCCTATTCCACTTGGATCCCCACCATTGTTTCTTTCAGTTTTTCTGTTTCCTTAATTGTAGCTGAGTTTACTATTTTAGCAATTTTTTCCTGGTCCTGAACTTCCAGAGTCATTTTGAGGCCCTAAACAATTTTTTTTGGGAAAAGTAGGAGCAACATGGGTTTTTAATCAATTTTCTCACATCAAAATTTGTATTCCTCGTATATATATTTCTAATGAGGTATTGTGCACGTCAAATAAAGATCGTATTCCAAATTTACGTCCCGGGTAAGTTGATGTACCAATTTACCCAAAAAAGGCCCATTGTTTTGGCGCTTCATCTCATAGGGTTAGGTTTTTGGATGTTTAGGGTTTTCCATAGTTTCTAAATAATAAATAGGCCTTTGAGCCTCATTGTAACACAATTTAGAGGCCTGTAGCCGTCACATCTCTTCTCAGAGATAAGCTACCAGCACCCTAGCTAGTTTATTTCCTTTCTGTCTGTAAGCATATTTCAGTTATGTGATATTAATGAAATGAATTCCTATTTATGATGCATATCTACGTTTACGTGTATTTTTGTATTTTATTTCATTCCTCCATAATTCTTGATCATAAGGATTTTCCTCTTAAGAAAAATATAAAAATAATAAGATCATATACCACACAACACTACTTTATAGGTGTTATCTCCTTATTATTACCATGTATGTCCATGTGAATTGTGTTAATGTACAATTATTTTGTGATTTAATAAAATATTAGTAACAACAAGTTACATAATTCATTATTCTTTTTTTGTCAATGGCATGCCACATGGGAAACTAGACCACTCACAAAACTACAATTTGTCAGAGTAACAAAAAAAACTTTCCAAAATGATAAAAAGAGCACACAAAGTAACTTGCAAATGTTTGTCACCCTCAGAAGAGAAAACTAGCTATATATTTTTAGAGGGTCTATTATTTAAAATACTATCACCTTTAGTAGGTAATATATTGTAAGAAAAACAATAAATAACAATATAAACATATGAAAACTAAGTAGAAACAGAGACATCAAACTCTATGGGATCCAGAGCACTCAAAACAGGACAACTTAGGATTGTTCTAGGGTCCACATCCTCCTCATTGTGCATGAACTAAGCATTCATATCTCTAAGTTTTAGCATCACATCATATAAAACCAACAATATTTCCTCTTTCATGTTATTTTTTTCTAGAAGCTCCCTACCCAGAGGAGCTTTCATGCATAAAGACAAACCTATGGTGTAGAGCTATTAATTTTTCATGCATTTATTGTGGCTAGCATCTGTAACCCATGTTAGCATAACAACAACAACCTCTATGTTCAAGAGACCGATATGTTTCCCATTAAATTTTATTCTACCTCTTCAATTTTTTCATTGACCGGTGGGAAGAATTGTTCCCTATAGAGGCAAACCGACATCTCTACACAAACACACACCCTCAATCTACCTTACGAGCCTTGACCCCCTCCCCCATGGTAGAAAAAATCCTTTCGTATAACCATTATGAAAGGCATACTAGCAAGAACCAAAAATAGAAAAAAAGCAATGGAGAAGACAAAGGAAAAGTATGGTGAAGAGGAGAAGGAGAAAGAAATCGAGATCCAAAGCAAAATCGTGTAGAGAAAAACTAGCAAGGAAAAAGGAAACTCACCAACTATGCTAAATGCCTAAAAATGGGGTAGCACATAGTACGCCGTAGAGAATAATGAGTATGGATATCCATCTCACACGGAGCCACCTTAAAATATCAAATCTGTGACGGGAGGGTGGGACAACATAATCCATAATTTAAGAAGTAGAGTGTCATTATAACTAGGAGGGATATTGTTACAAGTTGCAGTGTGGAGCATGTGCCAAAATACATAGCCATACTACCCATCTTTAAGTAATAAATATGCATGAACCACAATGATTGCATGTCTCATCAAATGGTGCAAGAGGGCGACACATCAATCCCTCTTCATGCAGGAGGTGGTGGCATCCACACCCTCCCTCACCCAACTCATATCACTTCTCACCCAATTGGAGGGGGTTAATGTAGATTTATAATAAGTAAAATAATTAATTTAAATTATTGTATACACAATAACCAATTTATTAAAATATATACATGTTACATATTTATATATTTTTAACTTTTAGTCATTCCAAACATATTACAATAAACTAAAAAAATTGTTTATAGAAACTTTGATTATTTTATTCTTAAAACCAACCTAGATCCATCTTAACTCCAAATCTACCAAGCCCCTACATGGATCAAATTCCTTGAGGTGAAAAACTTTATTAGAGTGAAAAGGGATTTGATCAATCTCCATGCTTGGTGGATTTAGAGTTAAGATGTTTCTAGGTTTGTTTAATTATTAGCCTTTAAATAGGATACAATAGAGAAGAATGCCATGGGAAAAACCATGGGTTGGAGTTTGAAAATGTTAAATAGGACATCACATCTCTACCATAGTGAGTTGAAGAATTATTTATTTATTTATTTTTATTAACCGAGTCAAAATGTTAAACATTACAACATCTCTACCATACTAGGTTGGAGCGAAGAAAAAAATAGATTTGTATATATCGATAACACAGTAATAATAATAAATTAAAATAATTGCATACACAATAAAAAAACTTTTTAAAATAAATACATGTTACAAATTTATAGATTTTTAAATTTTAATTACTCCAAACAAATTGTAAATAAATCAAAATAATTGTGTATAGAAATTTGGACTATTTTATTTCTAAAATAACCAAATATTATAATGATTTATTTTGTGTGGATATAAGTTTATGGATATATTTTGTGTGTGAGTTTATTGATGTCCTAGGTTTCTAGTGGGTTGACCACCCATCATTAGGGACTCAAGTAAAGCATGATCATGCTTTACTTAAGTCCCCAGTGATGGGTAGTGGGTTGACCACCCATCATTAGGGACTCAAGTAAAGCATGATCATGCTTTACTTAAGTCCCCGATGATGGGTGGTGGGACACACAGACATTAATAAACTCACACATAACCTATATCCAAAAAATTATATCAACATGACTATTGGCCATGGAAATATACAATTAAAAATAATTTATTTTATTAAATGTTAACTAATTCATTAAAATAAATACATCTGAAATATTTATTTATATTATCTTTAATAATAAAAAGTTGGTCAAGTTGTGTGTGATGCTCTAGGCTCTAATTAGTTAAAGTCACCCCCCGGTAAGGTTTGATTATGAGTATCCTTTATGAGGAGGCCCATTGTAACACCCAACTTAATTCTCTCTTTTTATTTTTAAACATTTGCAAAAAAATTACATTTGACTATTAAATGAGAAAGAAATTATCGAATGTGTTAAACTGGTTAATGAACCTAAGTTTAATTTTTATAAATAAATATTTTCTTTGGGAATTTCTATGACCAGTTAGTAAATAATTCCAAGACTTCAGAGTGGTTGGGAAGAAGCAGTTATTGACAGTTACTTTCACCTTTGAGAATAAGAAGGAAATCTTACACAAGGGAAGGGGTTCTGTGAAAAAGGAAAAGAAAGAGACAACAGATAGTTGTGAACAAAGAAGTCCAGAGCTGGCTGAATACCAGTGGAACTCTGCTAATCAGATTGGAGAAAAGACTATGCAAGAAGTCTCGACGTCTAACTCCAGAGATCCTTCTACTTACTTCCGCTATGGTGAGGAGCACGAGGGAAGTTGAGGATGTGATCACCTCACTCATGGTTGGGTGGTCTAACCAGTGAAGCGGAAATTCCAGATAAGTTTTTATGAGTAATGTGTTTAATCTGAGAAATTATGATGTTACTGTATTGAATGTAGTATGTATGGATATTTATGCTATTCATTAATTTACAGCACATAAATGATGTGCAATAATTTCTCTGAAAGGAAAAATACAACACTATTTATTAATTATTAGCATTGATATAGTTCGGTGATAGATGGGAAACTGGTAGCAGATCAAAGGGGTAATGCTAGTAGTTTTTTTCTCAGTAGTAAAGCACTCTAAAAATATAACTGGCATTTAAACCTTTACCTTGAACTATGTAATAATCTATATATATATATATATATATATATATATATATATATATATATATATATATATAACACCTTGTCTATAGGGTTGCCTAGCCAGCAGATTGTAAGGTAAACAAGTGCTATAGGGTTATGATTTCCACCGAATGGAAAATTCCAAGAGGACCCAATAATACAAATCATATCACAAATATTGTAGCCATAATATTCTTTATGAAATATGAGTTGCAGAAATTTAAGAAGAAACTGTATTTCGCACCAAGGACAGACCACGGAGTTGAGAGGTTTAAACCCTAAGTTGGAAGGGACTAGTAGTGTTTTACAACTTTTGTCAGGTTATCCAAGGGAGAAACACGAGGAACCATGGGTAAAAGGGAAATGAGTTCTTGGTTAGGAGATTACAAAATTTCTCTGTCAAACTCCAGTAAATTGTTAAAAACCAGAGGCCGCGATAATTTAGGGTCTAATAGTGAAACAAATAAATACAAAATTTTTATTGTTAAATATCTCAATTTAATCATGACGATGATTACACCTCATGTCACTATGTGAAAGGCAGTGGGTAGACATGGTTTATTAAACATGCACATTAAGATGAGAAAATTTTTTGTGCTAGAACCCTTAAAAGCACAGTAAAGGTAATGAAACGAAGAAATTGTTGTAAAAACAACTCAGTGATACCGTGCCAAAATAAAAAAAATTATCCATTCATGTGTATCAAAATGAATACTGATTAGGTACAACAACAAAATCGATAAACATGTAAACTATTCAATTAGATGGGAACAAAACCTTGAATAATACATAGTTGGATGATAAGCTAAGAAAATAAATATTTCCATACAATATTCTCAATATTACTCTGCGTTAAATAGATAATAATATACAAAAATAACAACCAAAGTATTAATGTAATGAGACCAAGATTGGCTCAGCAGCAGAAATATTTCAATCCCTAAACCAAATAATTACAAACCATCTCTTTCGAAAAATATTAATCTAAAATGTAGCAGGGGTATCTATTAAACCACAAATAATCGATACCATGAGGAAGGTATGGTAAGGAAACAAACCCGGTGAAGCGTTGACATAAACTGCCATGGGAGAAATGCCCAGCTTGGGATTTTCTATCAAACTTGCCTGAAGTTGTGCCTCTTCATAGCCGAGGGTTGTCACCGTTGTGAGACAGGAGCTGTACATGAGGGAGGAACCTTCCAGACAATAAATTCATTAGAAATACTTTGGGAGATCCACATCAGATGAAGTAGAGAGAAAATTGTAGAGCATGATAAACCCTCACCTGTGAACTTGTGGATAAAACCTCGTTGGATATTCGGTGTTAAATCTCACAGTGTGTAGAAGAGAATGAATGCAATGATTCCTATAGAATGATTGCAAACTGTGCATAAACAAATAAATTCATACAAGAGTGCAAACTATAACTTCAACCAAAATAACAAAGAAAACTCCAACGCTTAAGGGTTAATTACCTTGAATGATGGGCAACACCAGGGTTATCTATTTGCAGGGCATCTAGAGGCAGGAACTGTAGTAGCTTGGTGACCACATTTGGATTACCACTAAAGCCATTAACCACATGTAGACCAGACATACCTTAGAGAGAAGGAGGAAAAACAACCCTGCAAATGGTGGACTGAGGCCAGAGGAAAATCGGGTGGTTACACTCTTTAACTTGCCAGAATGACAAGAGTCGTGGATTGAAACACTGCTCGTATCTACAAATGGAAATGGATCCAAATTTCTCGTTTGAACCCGGAGGAAATATGCCTCGAAACAAGCAAGCATAGACAACTGGTGTCCCTAACACCAGTCCTGGGTCAATGAATTGTATACAATAACCACACTTAATGTAGGTATGGTGTAATAATCATATTTTAAAAGAGATAACATATAAGTCAAAATTCTGGTATATATCAAGTCATAGGATATATATATGTGTGTGTGTGTGTGTGTGTGTGTATAGACTGCAGGTATAAGCTTTGTAATAGTCACGTCAACCTTGGAATATTGGAAATTATTACTGTCCCAAAAAGTAATTAATGAGGTCAAGTTTTGGTATGTTAATGTTGCCAAGTAGTAATTTTTTTTAATGTAAGTAAATGTGAATGATGTTAGTAAGTGTTATAAGTGGTAGCAGAGTAGCGTTCACATGCTGGGACCCAGATGGGCCATTTGAATAACAATGTGTGCATTGGAATTGTGTATAGTGACAGGAAGAAACAAAACCATTGACAGATCATGAGGAGGAGAGGATCTTGATATCAAATGCCTAGAGCTACAGGGGAAGATCACCCCTTGCCTAACCCATAAATTAATTTGGAGATGTGGGTACAGTTGAGTGTGGATCAAAATCATAAAACCAACATATTACTTCAAGAATAGCAAAGTTAAACCAGCATAATTATGGATATTTTGCAATAGATTCAGGCATAAATGGTTCGAGTAAGAAGCGATAATGAGAGATTAATGTGAGAACAAGAGAGAATCTTAAAAATTCTCTCAGATAGGCAGAATAATCGTACACCACAACCCAGTCTGGAGAGGGGCACCTAGGATGAGGGTGAGAAACAACAACAAGCTGATGATAATCTGGAAGGAAGCCAAACCCAATGAAGTAACAGAAGCAGAGCTTACAATGAAGCAGATTTCGAGAATGTTTTTTATCAACAATAAGTGAAAAAACAGAAAGTGGAACTTCGGGGAGAATTTAGAAAAATTAAGCCCCACACATTCGACGAAGAAGCAAAAGAAGTGGTTGAAGAATGGATTATTAACATGAATAAATACTTCCAAGTTTATGAATATAGAAATAAGCTGAAAACTCGATTGGATATTTACCAATTGTGAGAAAAGGCTACCTTATGGTGGGAGGAAGTAAAAAATGTGCAGGGAATCGAGGAATAGAATGTGACTTGGGATGAGTTCCAGTAGTACTTTAAGGATAAATACCTAATGAAGCATTTATACAATGAAAAATCCCAAGAATTTCATGATTTAAGGTTGGGACAATTGACTATGGAAGAGTTCATAACAAAGTTTACATCCTTATTGAGGTATGTACCGTATTTGAGGGATGAGAAAGCAAAGGTACAACAAACTTCAGTAGTTTTCCTTCCCACATGAATGAAAGGATTGAGTTCATGAATCCAAGGACCATGGACGAGGTGATTTGAAAAACACTAATGTCCTATCAATAATTGAAAATGAAAGGAGATTCTAGTAGGAGTTGGCCACCAAGGAAAGGGTGGAAGAATGTTCATAATTTTAAAGGTAGCAGACTAGGTAACTACAAAAATGCTACAAGGAACCCAAAAAATAGACCACCTGGGAAAAACCATCAAAAACCAAAATGGTCAGTAGAGGAGTGACCTACTGAGGCATCCAACAGACCAGACCACGGTCAGACCCGTAAACCCCCTTTGCAATGTTGGGGCTGCAGTGAAGCATATTGTTATAAAAACTGTCCTCACAGTGGGAGAAATGGAACTGTAGCTAATCTGCAAGAAGCATCCACAGTGGGAGATGTTGCAGGGAATATACCAAGGATCAATGTTGCATTAGAAGATTGGCAAGAATATTACCAACCAACCATGATATAACTGGAAAGTAAGTTATTTTCCCAATCTGTATCTATTTTGGTTGATCCTGGTGCCAGTTAGTTATATCAATCCCAAAATAGTTGAAAATGTAATTTACAAATTATGAAATTTAAGAATCCCTGGTTGGTGTAATTAGCCATCGGGGCAAAGAGGAGCGTTAATGCAAAGTCTCAAACTGTCCTCTATAAATAGGGAACCAACGTATAAATGTTTAACTGAATATTCTACATTTGGGTTCCTACGATTTGCTACTGGGAATGGACTGGTTAGAGGGGCATTGGTCAGTGGTAGACTACAAGCAGAAAACTACCAGCTATATGGCTGAAGATGTTACTCGTCAGGAGATACAAGGAATAAAGAAACAATTCCAATTGTGCCCCATCACTGCATCCCAACGGGGAAAATGTATCAGGAAATGGTGTCATATTTATGCTATTCCAGTAGGATTTCCTAACTCTAAGGAAAAAACCCCTTTGCTGGAGAATATACCGGTAATTAAGGACTTTACTGATGTATTTCATGAAAGCATACCAGGACTGCCTCCAAAGCGATATATCAATTTCAAAATCGAACTAATTCTAGGGGCATCACTTGTGTCACAATCTCCATAACGAATGAGTGTACCTAAGCTGATTGAGTTAAAAATGCAGTTGCAGGAATAAATGGAAAAGGGATACATTCGTTCTAGTGTGTATATTTGGGGGGCACCAGTGCTATTTGTTAAAAATAAATATGGTACGATGTGGATGTGTATGGATTACAAGTATCTTAATGAACTGACTGTTAAGAACAAGTACCCGCTACCATGGATAGAAAATCTTTTTTATCAGGTAAAAGGTGCAACTATATTCTCCAAGATAGATATAAGATCAGGATATCACCAGATATGGATAAAATATGAGGATATATATAAGACAACCTTTCGAACCCGATATGGGCATTATGAGTTCGTGGTTTTATAGTTTGGGTTAACTAACGCACCAACAACTTTCATGAGTTTGATGCATGGCATATTTCATCCATTCTTGGAAAAAAATGTTTTGATTTTCATTGATGATATATTAATATATTCTAAAACCATGGAACAACATAAGGAACACTTATGCTTGGTGTTGAAAATGTTGCGAGGCCACCAGCTCTATGGAAAATCCATTAAGTGTGATTTGTACAAAGAACAGATCCAGTATCTAGGCCATGTAATCTTGGACAAAGGGATATAAGTAGACCTGAAGAAAATAAAGACTATTATGGAGTGGCAAGTGCCTAGGAACGTAGCAGACATACGATCCTTCATGGGTTTGGCTGCGTACTATAGACGTGTTATCGAAGGTTTCTCTCGAATTGAATTTCCTATTACCTCCTTACAACAAAAGGGACGAGTTTTCAAATGGACCAATGAATGTCAAACCAGTTTTGAACAGTTAAAGCAACTATTAACTATTGCCCTTGTATTGAAGGTAGTAGACCCAAACAAGGATTTTGAAGTACGCACTGATTCTTGTAAGGAAGGGGTGGGGGCAGTGTTGTCACAATACGGAAAATTAATTACATATGAGTCCAGGAAGCTGAAGAATCATGAGCAGCTCTATTATTATTATAATCTAGAGTTGACTGCAGTATTTCACAGACTCAACGTATGGAGGCACTACGTGTTAAGGAAATTTTTTTTGCTGAAAACAGACCATAGCAGCCTCACTAACTATTTCAAGCAGTCTGACTTGAATTCTTACCAAGCAAGGTGGAATGCATTCATTAGTGAATTAAAATTTGAAATTCAGTATGTGAAGAGTAAGGAAAACCGTGTTGCTGATGCCTTAAGTAGGAAACTACATTGTGTTTATGAGCTCTACTTTAACCAAGTGGAATTTAAATTCCAGGAGCAAGTGAAGGAGACAGCGCAAAAAGATCCTAAATACCAATTTCTGTGGCAGCAAGCATAAGAAGCAGAAAATCAAGGGAATAAATCATATTATAAGATCAATAATGAGAGGCTACTGGTTTTCTGAGAGAAAATATACATTCATAATCAAATGAGCTTGAAGGAGTTGATTTTGGTTGAGTATCATCAAAGCTCTTATGCCAGACACGTTGGATACCAAAAAAATTCAAACAACAATAAAAAAATACTACTTTTGGCCTGGGACGCGTAAAAATATTGCTGAATAATTGACGAAGTGTTTGGAATGTCAACAGGTCAAGGTGAAGCATCAACACCCTGCGGGTTTACTATAGCCTATTTATGTACCGGAGTGGAAATGGGCATTAGGGGAATCTTGAGGTCTAAAATGCGCATCCTAAGGAAATTATTAAATAATAGTGGAAATAATAAAATAAGATTTGATGACATCATCAAATTTTAGAGGGAAAAAAGAAAAAACTATTTTTCCAACTCGTATTTTCAACTTATCTCCCAAAGTTTTTACTCAAATTTCGAGCGGGAGTAGTTGTTGGATGAAAATTTTAATTCCTCATCAAGGGAGTACCCATGTTGCATACTTTCGATGGACCCTCCTAAATGAAAAATGAGAAATACATGAAAAACATGATTGCAATCATGTTTTTTCATGTATTTCTCATTTTTCACATAGTAGGGTCCATCGAAAGTATGTGACATGGGTACTCCTTGGATGAGAAATTAAATTTTTCATCCAACGAGTACTCCCGCTCGAAATTTGAGTAAAAATTTTGGGAGATAAGTTGAAAATACAAGTTGAAAAAGTAGTTTTATTATTTTATTATTTTTAATATTTTTACCATTTTAATTAAAAAATGGTGAATCGTCCCCCATGGCTGACATCATCATCTCGAATCCTATTGGTTTTTATAAAGTTTATTTTGGTTGTACATTTTTCTTAGGAGGCCCATTTTACACCTCAAAATTCCCCTAATGAAGTCATTTCACTCGATTTTATTACAGGCTTACCAAGAACAAGGAAACACAATGACTCCATTATGGTGGTGGTGGATAGGCTGAGCAAGGTATTTCACTTCATACCGGTCAAGTCCAATTACAAAATGGTACAAATCGTTGATATTTTTATGAGATAAATGTTTAGATTACACGGTATTCCAAAAAATGTTATCTCAGACCGAGATGTGAAGTTCACCTCAACCTTCTGGAAGGCACTATTCACCGGTCTGGGCACACAAATTTAGTTTAATACTGCCTATCATCCATAAACAGATGGGCACTCTTAGCGGGTGAATCAGATATTAGAAGATATGTTATGTATGTATGTGATGCAGCAGGCCCCAAAGTGGGAAGATTATTTGCATTTGGTAGAGTTTGATTACAATAATGGGTACCAAGAATCTCTAAAGATGATTCCATTTGAGGCATTATACAGAATACAATGACAGACACACATAATTTGGAGTAGCTCAGGAACTAAGCTGATTCTTGGGCCAGAGATGTTGGAAGAGAGGGAGCATGAAGTGAGGAAGATCTAAAAAAATCTAAAAGCTGCCCAGAACAGGAAAAAATTTTACGCGGATAAAAAAAGGCCTTATCGAGTGTTCAAATTTGTATATCACGTGTATGTTAGAATTAGACCCAAGAAAAGCACTTTGATATGGATTACTTGTGCCAAACTGGCTCCCCGGTTCTGTGGCCCTTTCCAACTTTTGGAAAGAGTAGGGTCAGTGGTTTATTGGCTGGTGTTACCCAGACACATAAGAGTGCACAATGTGTTTCATTTATATGTAATGAAACAATATGTGCATGACCCCAAGCATGTCATACACTGGCAGAACATACAGCTCGAACTGGAAGGCGAATTCTTAGTAGAGCCTCAATTTATTCTCGAGCAGAGAGAAATAATGCTCCAGAGGCGAGCCATCTCCCATGTTAAAGTGCAGTGGAAGTACTTTGGCCCAGAAGAGGCTACTTGGTAAGATGAAGGCTTTATACGAGAAGCATATCTTGAATTATTTTCTATGATGGAGTAAGACACCAAGGAAACTGTTTTCCTTAAGCAAGGAAGATGTAACACCCAACGTAATTATCTCATTTTATTTTTAAACTTTTGCAAAAAAATTACATTGGACTATTAAATGAGAAACAAATTATCAAATGTGTTAAACTGGTTAATGAACCTAAGTTTTTATTTTATAAATAAATATTTAATTTGGGAATTTCTATGACTAGTTAGTAAATAATTCAAAGACTCTAGAGTGGTTGGGAAGAATCAGTTATTGACATTTACTTCCCCTTTTGAGAATAAGAAGGAAATCTCAGATAGGGGAAGGGGTTATGTGAAAAAGGAAAAGAAAGAGACAATAGATAGTTATGAACATAGGAGTCGAGAGTTGGCTCAATACCAGTGGAACTCTGCTAGTCAGAATGGAGAAAATACTGGACAAGAAGTCTTGAGGTCTAACTCCAGAGATACTTCTAATTACTTCCGCTCTGGTGAGGAGCACGCGGGGAGTTGAGGACGTGATGGCCTCACTCATGGTTGGGTGGTCTAACTAGTGAAGCGACAATTCTAGATAAGTTTTTATGAGTAGTGTGTTTAATCTGAGAAATTATGATTTTACTATATGTAATGTAGTATGTATGGATATTTCTGTTATCCATTAATTTACTACACATAAATGATGTGCAATAATTTCTCTGAAAGGAAAAAGACAACCCTATTTATTAATTATTAGCATTGATACAGTTCTATGACAAATGGGAAAATGGTAGCAGATTAAAGGGTTAATGTTAGTAGCTGTTTGCTTGGCAGTAAAGCACTCTAAAAATCTAACTGACATCTAAACCTTTACCTTGAACTATGTGATAATATAGCATTTGTATATATAAAAAATTAACAACTTTTCTATAGGGTTTCCTAGCCCACAGATTGTAAAGGAAACAAGTGGTAGAGGGTTATGATAACCACCAAGTGGAAAATTCTAGGAGGATCAAATAATAAAAATCATATCATGAAGATTGTAGCCATAATATTCTTTACGAAATATGAGTTGCAGAAATTTAAGAAGAAATTGTATTTCGCACCAAGGACAGACCACAGAGCTGAGAGGTTTAAACCCTAATATGGAAGGGATCAGCAGGGTTTTATGTCCTTCAGCTTTTGTCAGGTTATCCAAGGGAGAAACAAGAGGGAACCACATGTAAAAGGGAAATGAGTTATTGGTTAAGAGATTACACAATTGTTCTATCAAACTCCAGTTAATTGTTAAAAACCAGAGGCCGCGAGTATTTAGGGTCTGACAGTTAAACAAAGAAATACAAAAATATTACAGTTAAATATCTCAATTTAATCATGACGAGGATTACACCTTATGTCATTGCGTGAAAGGAAGAGGGTAGACCTAGTTTATTAAACATGCGCATTAAGCTGAGCGAAATTCATGAGCTAGAACCCTTAAAAGAATAATAAAGGTAACAAAATGTAGAAATTGTTGTAAATACAACTCGGTGATATTGTGCCAAAAGAAAACATTTATCCATTCATGTGTGTCAAAACGAATAATGAGCAGGTACAACAACTGAATTGATAAATATGTAAACTATTCAATTAGATAGGAACAAAACCTTGAATAATACACAGTCAAACGATAAGTTGGAAAATAAATATTTCCATCTAATCTTCTCAGTATTACTTCGTGTTAAATAGATACTAATATACATAAATAACTACTAGAGTGCTAACATAATGAGACTGAGATTGGCTCAGCAGCCAAAATCTTTCAATCCCTAAACAAAATAATTACAAGCCATCTCTTTCAAAAACTCTTAAACTAAAATCTAGCAGGGGTATCTATTAAACTACAAAAAACCGAGACCATGAGGAATGTTTGGTAAGGAAACAAACCCAATGAATGGTTGATATAAACTACCATGGGAGAAACACCCAACTTGGGCTTCCCTATCAATCTTTCCTGAAGTCGTGCCTCTTCAAAGCCGAGGGTTGTAACCGTTGTGAGATATGAGCTGTACATGAGAGAGGAATCTGCCAGACATGAAGTTCATTATAAATACTTTGAGAGAATATGCATCAAATGAAGCAATAGAAAACCGTAGAGCATGATAAACCCTCACTTGTGAACTTGTGGCTAAAATCCTCACCAGAAATTCAGTGTTAAATCCCACAATGTATAGGAGAGAATGCACACAATGACTCCTTTATAATGATTGGAACCTGTGCAGAAACAAAGAAATTCATACAACAATGCACACTGTCACTTCAACCAAAAGAACGAAGAAAACCCCAAGGCCTGAGGGTTAATTACATGGAATGATGGGCAACACCAGGGTTATCTATTTGCACAACATCCGGAGACAGCAACTGTAGCGTCTCGGTGAGCACATTTGAATTACCATTGAAGCCATTAACCACATGCAGACCAGACATACCTTGGAGGGAAGGAGGAAAAGTAACCTTGGAAATGATGGACTGAGGCCAGAGGAAAGCCGAGTGTTTACACTCGTTAACCTGCCAAATTGCAGGTATAAGCTTTGTAATAGTGAGGTCAACCTTGGAATATTAACAATTATTACTGTCCCAAAAAATAATTAACTAGGTCAAGTTTTAATATTTTGTTTATATAAGTAAATGTGAAGGATGTTAGTAAGTGTTATACACATCCTCAACAGGTTGTGCTAGTAAGACTTGAAAACTTTTAATCATTTAAAACCATTATTATTTTATGTATTAAATAAAAAAGAATAAAAATAATATGAAAATAATAATTAAAGATAATTGTCATATACCATCTCAACCATTAGAAATTAAACAACTATATACCCCATTTATTCCAACCCCCTCCGCACTGACTTGTTTTAATTTTGAGGATAATTTGAACCCTCCATCTTAGAAATTCATTTTAATGAAAATTTCTTATATCATTTCTTTTTTAATTTATTTTAAAATTATTTAATATGATATTGGTGAATTTGATAAATTATTTAATTTATTATTGATTTTAGTTTTAATTTTGAGGATAATTTGAACCCTCCATCTTAGAAATTCATTTTAATGAAAATTTCTTATATCATTTATTTTTTAATTTATTTTAAAATTATTTAATATGATATTGGTGAATTTGATAAATTATTTAATTTATTATTGATTTTATTTTTAAATTAATTTTTAAAATTTCATTTTCACCCGCTTAAATTTGGTAAAATATATGTTCATTTCAATCTAATTTAAAGATTATTTTTATTAATTTATTTTAATTACTTAAATAAAAATTTTGACCTTAACTATATTTATTATTTTAACCATTAATTCATGAAATCTCTAACAACAAATTAAAAGCTATTTTCTATTTTATTATATTACTATTATTATCACAAATTCTAACACTTTAAATAAAAATTTTAACTTAAAAATTATAAAATTCATGCTAAATCTTAAATTTCTCCAATGGAATAGTCTCTAAGTGCATTTTTTTGGAGTTTCCTGTGGATATAGTGAAATCTTGATTTGTGTTCTTTAAACTAGTATTTTCATTACATGTATTACATCCTCGAAAATCCCAAGTATGTATAATTCACCCATCAAAATTCTAATATCAATAAATCCCTCCTAAATTCTAAACAAATTAGATGAGAAAATAAAATAGAAATTTTTTTAAAAAGCACACTTAAAAGCAACTCATTTGTTCAATTATATATTGTTATAAATAATAAATAAATATTTTCTTATTTACACAGTTATTATATGTTATTGAATAAATAATTAAAAATAATCATCACAATTATTATATAGTTATTTAATTAGAAATCAAAATTTTTTAAAATCTTAAAAAAAATTCTTGAATTTTTTATAAAATTCATGCTAAATCTTGAATTTCTCCAAATATATGTTATTCAAAGTAATTAAAAAAATATTTCCCTATTTATAGCATTGTTATATTTTAGTAATTAAAGATAATCATCACACTTATTCTATAGTTATTTAATTAGAAATTAACATTTCCAAGCTTTTTTATTTTTATTTTGTTATGTTAATTTTATTATTACAAATTAGATCACTTCAAATAAAAAATGTAACTTAAAATTTTTATAAAATTCATTGTAGGAATTATATAACTTATGTGTTATATGTCTAAGATTCTCCTGATCTCACACTATTTTAACTTCATGCAAAATATAGAATCTATTCCACCATTGATCATTTGCGGAAATTAAATCAAGATTGCAATGCACACATGAAACAACAAAAATTCACACACATTAACACAGTTGTTTAACAGGAAAGCCTAAAGCTAAAAACCCGAACTATCTGTATATAATATATGTCATAGAGATCATGTAACAATCCTCATACAAAGCTGATCATATCAAGCTCTCAGTACAATACAATCACTACACACTAATTAGGCCCGATCTTGCAAATCCATGCACCGATCTTTGCCACCTGCTAGCCTGCCTCTACTGCGTAATCCCTGTTGAAGAATGGCTCTGAATGAACTCGAATTTCTCCAGACTTTCTCACGCAATCCTCATTGGCATCTCCACTGAGTGTTGGATGCAATCAATGCATCACTATAGTCACAACTGGTAGTCACACTTACTCTTTCACCTATCTCTCCACTAGTCTCCACTGAAACTACCATGCAGTGTAGTTAACTGGTGTATTCTTCAGTTGATTAATGAGTTATTATTTAGTGAATTAATTAACTAATTAATTCACACCACTCTCACTAGTGTATCGATCAGTTAGACTAGATACAACTAGCTCAACTGAGTCTAACTGAGTTAAACTAAATACAACTCCACCAACTACTTCTCCAACTCCACCAAACTCTGTCACATGAGTTCTAACTGAAGTCCTCCATGCATTAGCTCCAGTAAACCCTCAGGAATAATGTAATTCCTTCTGTCAGCTGATGTTCCACATCTGTGCACTTAACTGAAGTGCTCCAAGAGAATAAGATAATGTTTAGAGTCCAAATATTATTAAGAGCTAATAATATTCGAAATATATATTTTTAGACTGGTAATCTAAAAATAGATTTTTCCCAATATGTCTAAAAATAGAAGTCCATCTATTTTTCCAACTTGACCAATCATCCACAAATAACATCCTGCAACTCATAGAATATGATCGACATGTCTAAAAATAGACTGCGCCAAAAATAGCCTGCAAGCCCACTTAGTGAAGGCAACTCTTTTCACTAAGCTCATCATCTTGTTGAATCTCAACACTCCCTCTCAACAAGATAGGGATTATCTGCCACCCCGATCATGTCTCTATGGTATTCGAATTTGCTCTTGGTGAGGGCCTTCATTAGAATATCTACATCCTGATCCTCCGTAGGAATGTAAGAAAGCAACATGATCTTCCGCTGCACACAATCTCTGATATGATGGTACCGGATGTCAATATGTTTAGATCTATCATGAACTACTGGATTAACCGAGAGTTTAATGCAACTCTGATAATCACAATATATCACAGTAGGATCTAAGTGAGAACCGAACAAACCGACCAGGATCTTCCTCATCCACATAGCCTCGCATGCAGCCAAACTTGCTGCCATGTACTCGGCCTCTACTAAACTGAGTGCCACGGATCTTTGTTTCCTACTGTACCAAGAAACTGCTCTAGATATGATACAGAAAATCCCTCCAGATGTTGTCTTCCTGTCCGTTGGGCTTCCTACCCAATCTGCATCCGTGAAGCCATGCAGCTTCAACTCATCTGACTGTCTGTACCACAATCCATACCCAGATGTGCCCCTAAGATACCTCAGGACATGCTTGTATGCCTTCCAAAAGAGCTTGGTAGGCTTCACCATCGCTTGTGAAAAATGGTTCACAGCATAGCATATGTCCAGTCGTGTATTGACTAAATACATGAGCGAACCAACCAACTGTCGATAAACAGTGGCATCCACTACCTCTGCCGATGTAGAATCCTCTTTCCTCCAACCACCAGGAAGAGGAGTGTCGATAGGCTTGCATCCTTGCATGCGAAACTTATCCAGTATCTCCTGGGCATACTTACCTTGAGACACAAACAGTTCACCTTTCCGCTGCCAAATTTCTAATCCCAGGAAATAATGAAGGAGGCCCAAGTCCTTCATCTCAAACTCCTTTGCAAGATCTTCCTTGCATGAGTGTATCAACAGTTCATCACCCGTTAGTATTAAATCATCTATATAAAGCACAATGATCAAAAGCTTACCCTCCACCACAATCTAGTATAGGTTAGGATCCGCCTCACTCTTGGTGAAACCAAGTCCGGTGAAATAACTGTCTATCTGTGTGTACCAAGCATGAGGTGCTTGTTTCAGCGCATACAATGCTCTTTTGAGCTTGCACACATGCGACTCGCTGCTAAATATTTCGAATCCTTCAGGCTGCTCAATGTACACCTCCTCCTCAATGATTTCGTTGAGGAACACAGTCTTCACATCCATCTGATGAATGTGCCAACCCATCCGCGCCGAGAGAGAAAGGATGGTCTGTATGGAAGAATACCTTGCGACAGGTGCAAAGGTTTCTTCATAGTCAATCCCCTCGATCTGTGAGAAGCCCCTGGCAACAAATCTTGCCTTATACTTCTCGACGCTCCCGTCAGCAGCTTGCTTCACTTTGTAGATCTATCTCGAACCTGCCACTGATTTCCCTTCCGGCCTTGGGACAATCTCCCATGCACTGTTTCTAACAATCGAATCATACTCTTCCACCATGGCATCTACCTCTACGGTATCCTCCACAGCTTTCTCGAAAGAGGATGGCTCCGTCACAATACACTTGCTCATCAGAGCCATGTATCTAGTAAATCGGTCAGGTGATTGTCTCTGTCTGTGTTGTGATGTAGGAGCTCCTACATTCTGCACTGCATCAAGATTCAATCGCTCAACTTTTGTAATGTGCTTCCGCCCTCTGATGTTTGGTGCTGCATGAGTGGTTTATTTCACTCCATGAACCTCCTCTTGTGGTTGATCCACATCTTGAGGCTCATCTTTAGGAGCAAGTAGCTCCTAATTTGCATGCAAGTGTCGCTCCCTCTCAAGCGACAACTTCATGGCTTTCTCCTCATGAAATTTGATATCTCGTCACACAACAGTCATCCGACTGTCTGGCAAATACACACGATAATTGTGGGGTGTTTCTGTGTACCCCAAAAATATCCCAACCTCTGCGATCGGCTCCAGCTTCTTCCTGGCATCCTTCATCACATGAATGTAAACAGGTGAGCCAAAAATCTTCAAATAAGAAATATCAGGCTTCTTACCAGAAAACGCCTCTTTGGGTGTACTCATGCCAAGTACTCTATGAGGAAAACAATTTTGCACATAAAACGCAGTGTTGCATGCCTCAACCCACAAGTGTATGGGAAGGCCCTGATCATGCAACATCACCCATGCAGCACCCACGATCGTTCTGTTATTTCTCTCTGCGACCCCATTTTGCTGTGGGTTATAAGGCTCTATGAGTTCTCTTCGAATTCCTTCTTTGCTGCAGAAGTCTTTGAATTCGCCAGAGATGTACTCGCCACCATTATCGCTCCTTAGATATTTCACCTACTTCCTCGACTCCTTCTCAACCAACGCCTTGAACTCACTGAACTTTGATTATGTCTCGCTCTTCTTCTGCATGAAGAAGATCCAGCACTTACAAGAAAAGTCATCAACAAATATCACATAATACCTGTGCTTTGCTATTGAAGCAACCGAGAAAGGTCCACACATGTTTATGTGAATTCTCTCAAGGATCTTCAAGGCGCGACTATCCTTGTCATGAAAAGTGGTCTTCGCAAATTTTCCCAAAGTACATCCCTTGCACTGATCTGACTGCGCAAGTGTACCCTTGGGAAGCCCGGTAGAAATCTGCTGCAAAATTTTCAAAGTGCCATGGTGAAGATGGCCCAATCTCTTGTGCCACAATTCGCCCTCATCTCAGCTCACCACTCCTTCTACTTTGCCTGCCATTGCTGTGTAGCCATCTACCTGCAATTGATCAAGATTCTTAACTCGAATCCCTATCCTCCTGGTTTGACCAGTTGTTTTACTGCGCAGGAAGGCTTTTCCCTCGCTAAAAACAACATCATAACCCTTGTCTTCCAACATCGCCACAGAGATCAGATTCTTCTTCAATCCTGGAACATGCATGACATCCTTCAAGATGAAAGGTTTACTAGACTCCCTCTCAAAGGAAATGGTCCTGATACTAATTGCACTGTATCTACCATCATCACCCATCTCGATGTGCACTCCAAGATTCTTTTCCTCCAGATCACTAGACAAATCTTTGTCTTCGGTCATATGGAAAGACGCGCCACTGTCAAGAAACCACACCGATCCCATCACACTTGAAACCAAGCATGCGATCAAAGAAAAATCCAGCTCAAACTGCGAGGCTAAGGCCTCTCCAGCTGCAGATCCAGCAGCTTGCTTATTCTTCTTCTTTTGTGGGAAATTAGTGGCGAAATGCCCGTTTTGGTGACAGTGAAAACACTTCACCTTGGACAAGTCCTGCTTCTTGCCTTTATCTTTGGATTTGGAAGATTTCTTCCCTTTTCCTTTCCGAGCTTTGGAAGCCAAAGCGCAATTTTCTTCATCTTCATTCTTCGATGAAGATCCATCCCTGGTACCCCGCCTTATCTCCTCCTACACAAGATCCGACCAAAGTCGCTCCCATCCTGGCAGTTTCTCCCATCCATTGACAAATTCCTCGTAGTTATGCCAACTCTTCGGAAGCCCAATGAGAGCCAAGCTCACTAAGACTTCTTCATCAACAGTAACCCCCACACTTCCCAGCTCATCCTTGCAATGGACAAACTTCGTGAGATATTTTGGTATACTGTCGCCTTTCTCCATTTTTATTTTTCTAAGCTTGTCTTTAAGCGCCAAATTCCTCTGGTCGCTTCTGATTTGGAACAAGTCTGTAAAAGCCTTCCACATTAAGAATGGAGTGGCTTTACCATGAAGGCTGGACACAATGTGGTCCTTCACACCTTCCAACAGAATTCTTTGACACTTTGTTATCTTCTTTTGCCATGCGTCAAGTGTGGCTGCATCGCTAGAACCAGGCTTTGAAATATCAGCATCTATGAACTCCTTCAACCCATTATCATCCAGCACTGCCTCCATCATGTCCTTCCATGCAATATAATTCGAGCTGCCATCAAGGGCATACTCCAATTGCAATCCATTGAAAGACATTTCAATAAATGCTCAACTTCAACACCAAGAAAACATTGCAGCAAATTTGAATTCCACCAGCACAAAACTCAATCGCTTCAATAATTGCATTCTTCTCCAATGATCAACTGCTCTGATACCATGTAGAAATTATATTTAACTTATGTGTTATATGTCCAAGATTCTCCTGATCTCACACTATTTTAACTTCATGCAAAATACAGAATCTATTCCACCATTGATCATTTGCGGAAATTAAATCAAGATTGCAATGCACACATGAAACAATAAAAATACACACATTAACACGATTGTTTAACGAAAGCACAACGGAAAATTTGAAAACCCCAACTAAACGTACATAATATATGTCATAGAGATCATGTAACAATCCTCGCCACAAAAGCTGATCATATCAAGCTCTCGGTACAATACAATCGCTACACACCTAATCGACCCAGATCTTGCAAATCCATGCACGCGATCTTTGCCACCCTTTGCTTTGTTCCTCTTGTACGATCACTGTTTTCTCAGTCGTTGTGAATGAACTCGAATTGCTCCAGCCTTACTCACGCAATCCTCATTGGCATCTCCACTGAGTGTTGGATGCAATCAATGCATCACTATAGTCACAACTGATAGTCACACTTGCTCTTTCACCTATCTCTCCACTGGTCTCCACTGAAACTGCCATGCACTGTAGTTAACTGATGTATTCTTCAATTGATTAATAAGTTATTATTTAGTGAATTAATTAACTAATTAATTCACACCACTCTCACTAGTGTATCAATCAGTTAGACTAGATACAACTAGCTCAACTGAGTCTAACTGAGTTAAACTAAATACAACTCCACCAACTACTTTTCCAACTCCACCAAACTCTGTCACATGAGTTCTAACTGAAGTCCTCCATGCATTAGCTCCAGTAAACCCTTAGGAATAGTGTAGTTCCTTCTATCAGCTGTTGTGCCACATCTGTGCACTTAACTGAAGTGCTCCAAGAGAATAAGAAAATGTTTAGAGTCCAAATATTATTAAGAGCTAATAATATTCGACATATCTATTTTTAGACTGACAATCTAAAAATAGATTCCGCCCAATATGTCTAAAAATAGAAGTCCATCTATTTTTCCAACTTGACCAACCATCCACAAATAGCATCCTGCAACTCATAGAATATGATCAACATGTCTTAAAATAGACTTTGCGCCAAAAATAGCTTGCGGGCCCACTTAGTGAAGGCGACTCTTTTCACTAATCTCATCATCTTGTTGAATCTCAACATTCGTACTAAATATATAATTTCTCCAATTATACCTTCTTATGCCTTTTAATAGATAAGACTATACCAAAATTTACTCCAAATAATACCTTCCCCATAATCATCTTCACCCATTTCTTTTTCTTTTTTCATATATCTTTTGGAATCTCTATTGTCACTTTCTAAATCCAACCCAACTTTTTTTTTCAGCATGAAAAATACTTTTGGTTTATATAAGTGTACCAAGGCACAAAACTATGCAAAAACAAATAACCATATTTGATTTTACAATTTCACTGTTCACGAACTAACAGTCCAGATTTCAGCAGATTTCAACATCAAATAAGAGCATCGATTCTTTCTCTTGTTTCTTGTTTCACTGATTGTCCTTCAATACAAAAACAGGGTGGTATAATCCAACCCAACTTTACTCCCTCTTTTTTCTATTTTACATAATTTATAGAATTTCCACCCACTTCTTAACATCAACCCAAATTCAATTGAAGTCTTAGAAATTTTAATTTCAATCAACAAACTATAAATTTTGAAACTCCTTTAATAGGTTTTGAATGATTATTTTTTATTTTTCAATTTAATTTTGTCTTTTTTCTTAGTCATTAATTTATTACAAATATTAAGCACCATGCAATATGTTAATTGACTTATTGATTTTATATCTTATCTATTTGACTTCACTTTATTCTTATTTGTGGCCAATATTTTTTGGAGAGCCAATTTTTTTTTTTTACTTAGTTAAAGAGTAATTTTCATCAAGTGGAATATAAGAACAGGCCTTGGAAAAGGCCAAAAGAAATGTGGAAGAAAAAGAGTATATATTTTTATTCTTCTCGAAAATAAAAGCTTTACAAGAAAAAGGTCAATACATCAACCAAATGAAAAGGCAATCTGCCACAAAAGCACCTAGTGAACATTAAAATAATTTAATCACTCTTTCTTAAATAGAAAATGTAAATAAAGTAACATAATCATTAACTTATTATAAAGCTTAACATTTAAAATTAAAATTATTATGTCTTAATTATTAAGATACTTTAAATTATTAAATATGTAATAAACCCATAACATTTCTAAATTAAATTTACAGATGCCCACACTTTGACTAGGTGTATTATAAATTGAATTTATAGCAACCCACCACTTTTGCTCGTGTGTATTATATATTGTTCAATAATTCAGAAATAATTTAATGATTTCGACTGCTCTTTGTCGCTATTATGGGGTTTAGAATATGAAAATATATATATATATATATATACCGATCTATATCACATTTATTTGCTGTGTTGGTTGGTACATATTGATCGCTCGCCATCACGTTGTTGACAGTGAATTCAGAAAAAACCGCATCGATTGGGTATCACGGATAAATAAATGTGAATTAAATGTCGTAAATTATATAGCAGAGGCTTCTCAAAGCTTGCATTTCATTGCCGGACAAAATAGCCTCATGTATACTGTAAGCAGTTTTTATATTACAAAAAATTGAATACACCCCATTTTTAGCTTCGGCGATTCAGAGGAATGAACTGTGAAGCTTTCTAGTGGGTCACCTCATCGGCGTTGTCGACCACTTCACGGTGAAGTAGCGTTTTGCAACTAACGACGGCCTCCTCTACTGTCAAAAACAGCCATTTCTTCCCTAGAATTTCTGTAAATTTTGAATTGTTCAGCTTCTCTATCGTCTGCCTCCCGGGATTCGCCATTACCAGCTGCGGGAAATCAGATTTAATACAACCCAATTATCGATCTTTTATAACACTGAATATTTTTACTGGAATTCAAGCCGCTATTTACCTGAAGTGTTCGGAGATCCAATTTCCTTTTCAGCTTCTCAAGGGCGCTAATCCCGCTTGCGTCGATGGTTGTTACAGCTGGGTGAAGATTTTGAGAATATTTTGAAATAAATAATTTATTTTCCAAATTTTTAATTAAAAAAAAAAATCTCATTTAAAGTGTATACTCAATTTATTCTAAAATATTCTAATCCATGAATAATCATCTCATGAAATGTAGACGGGTTGAGAAAATACTCACGACCCATGTCCAGGATTACGTAGTGCAGAGGGTTTTCCTTTTCATCTTCGATCCATCTCATTATCCTGTCGTCATCAAAACCAAAACAGGAGGAGTTAATTAACTAAATTCATCGTTGTAGTTTTAGGATAATTCAATTAGTTATATTTATGTTATGAATTGTTATATTAATTATGAAATTTAAAATTTTTATGAACTTATGTTTGAGAAGAGATTTAATTAAACATGATAGTTAATGAAATATAAAACCAACCCAATTACTCATTCATTTACTTAAAAAAAAGACATCATTATTAATCATTAACTTATAAGTGGTCCTTGTGAAATAAAAGAAATGGTTTCAATTTGGGTTTTCATAGATTTTGAAAAATGGATTAGATATCGATCGAAAGCAAACCTTTCTTGCAGATAGCTGGAGTTAGCGAAGTAGATTGGAGAATCTATGCGCAGGATGAGAATACCCTCAACTCTCATTGCATCTGGATATTGCTCTCTACCTCTATACACAGACGTTCCAGGAACGTTTCCCAATACTGCAGTATGTGGCCTCATGACGTGCATCAATAATCTTACTAGTGAGATGGATACCTGCAATATAATAATATCCAAGCAATTAACTTTACTTTAAATTCTAAAATATTTCTAAAATTTGTAATTGAATTAAGTTTAGCCACTTAACCAAATTCTTAAAACAAATCGATTAATTATTTCATCGTGATCAGTTAGGTTGACCCAACTTCTAAGACACGGATTGACATGGATTTTTATTAACATGGATTTTTATGTAGAAAATTGCCTTTTGAGTTAGCTTGTTATAGGTGGGTACAGTTCATTACACTTTTGGTTGAGAGTTTGACCCAAAAAAATTAAAATATATAAAAATAATGTTAATAATTTTAAATTATAATTTAATAATTTTTATTTTTATTTAAATATTTAAAAATCAAATTCAGACATTTTGCTGTTAATGTGCAACCTTACCGCTGTGATCAAACCGATTTCAACGGTGCCAAAAACAACGCCCAACAAGCCTCCCAAGAAGACCAAGAAGTCGATCTTGTCCACCTTCCATAGATGAATAGCACTATGGATGTCGATTAAACCAAGCATTGCCGAGGCGATAATGGCCGACAGCACCGCATTGGGGGTGTAGTGGAACAGAGGAGTTAGAAACAGAAGAGTGAACATAATGGCAATAGCCATTACTATATTTGAGGCTGCCGTTTTGCATCCAGCATTGAAATTAACTGCTGTCCTGGAAAAAGCACCTGCAAACCACCAGCCACCCATTCATTAGATACAGTCTGGAGCAATCGTACCGAGCTGAGATGAGCGGGAAGATGGAATAATAATTTCAACACAACCTTTCTTGGAATGTGAAAAAGGGAAGAAAAAAAAACCTGTTGAAACATAACAGGAAGTGCAGGAACCGACTATATTCATCATTCCAATAGCAACCATCTCCTTATTGCCATCAATTTGATAGTTCTTGAACAGAGCAAATGTTCTTCCAACAGCTAATCCTTCCTGTCCTTCCTGTAGATGTTATTAATGGCATATTATTAAAATTTATAAGTATATGGAATGTTTTAACTGACATTATTATTGTAAATTTTTATATTCCTGATAAACAAGAGCGCAGTCTATTCTTGATAAACAAAAACAAGAGCAAAATTAATGGTTTGATTTCATTTGGTCTGATTTCAAGATATTTTAAAAATCTGCTATCCCCTGGCTAGATGGGATTCTAAGATATTCTAAAAATCTGTTGACTTTTAAAAAATTTACAATATTCTGAGTTATGAAAAAGCTATTCCTCTTACCGCTAGGGAAATGAGACCAATTATCAGCCCTGCCTTCAAACTGGTCCCCAAATACTCTCCATGAAAGACTAACTTGCCAACCGACAACGGGTTTATGCCCTTTTTCAATGTACCCACCTGTTAGCGTAAAAAAACAGTAAAAATATAATCAGAGAAGAAAACTTGGCATGTTCATCATAATCACCATAAGGGGATCCAGCTTTATGACATACAATTTGCACTCCATGCTTATCTGCACCCGTTGCGAAAACCAGCAAGCTACCCAGAATCACAGATGTCAGTGGAGCAGCAGCAGAAACCCAGAATAACGATTTCCTTCTCTTGCTCTGTCACGGGACAAAACTACAGCTATGAGCCCTATTTTTGCGGACTCTACCCAAGAGTTTGAATCCAGTTGGCAACAAAAAGGTAGTGGGATTTCTGGGGAAAAATCAGACAAAATCAAAACAATATCTAATACTCACGATGTAACGGGCAGTGAAGAGGAAAATCAGAAAACCCAGACCGAGTATAATGCTCTCCCATCTCCACTGCACATAAACAAACAAGAGAGAGTTCCACATCTCCACTGCACATAAACAAACAAGAGAGAGTTCCACATCAAGAGACCTGCTTGCCCTGTTGCAACTTTGTCAAAAAGGAAATTGAATGCCATAGTGGGAAACCTTGTGCACTTGTTTGCTTGCTGAGGTGATGACAGAAATTATGTCGGTCTCATCGGTAAATTTCTCCAGTCCCAGAATTCCTTTGAGCTGTTGGAGGGACACAACAATCGCTGAACCAGTCCCAGAATTCCTTTGAGCTGTTGGAGGGACACAACAATCGCTGAACCCGTCATATACCCTTCAATAGTTGCATGGGAAAGGAGGTCTATGATGAAACCTAACCTGCAACATAATACAATATCAAGGTAAATGGCCTTAATAATGGATTCAAACCCCAATTCAATTCACTTATTAATGACTAATCTAACAACAAACTAGAGCGAGCTTTTATGAAAGCCAGATGTATATATTTTTTTGGTTTGACTCACTTGAAAGTTTAACCTTAAATTTTATAATTTACATAATATTCAATAAAACAGAGATCGCCCATTAAACTACAGAATTGGTTGTATGTCTCATATGTCATTTACTTTTAATTTGATTGTAGTGGTTATAACTTATACCTGAAAATACCCAAAGCTGCTTGGAAGACACCAGCAAAAAAAGTGGCAGTAATGGCTAATGTAATATAAAGTTCAGGATTTTCTGTTGGCGAGACCTCGTCACCAATCACCGTACCAAGAAGAAGTGATACAACAGCGATTGTACCCACTGCGAGATCCTTGGAACTCCCCATCATTGCATATATCAGGGGAGGAACAAAGCTGGCATCTGGAAAATAAATAACAGCAAACCCAATCAAGAACACAATTCGAAGTGTCTAGCAGCAAGCAAGGATGTAATCCATAAATGAAACCATCAAAGTCTCCTAAATCTTCTTGATTGCCAATTACAATTGATTGCCAATTACAATTGAGAAGTGCACACTGCAAACCCCAACAGAAGCAATTCCACCAAGTTTCAATTGCAATGACAGGCACAAATCCCAAAAGTAAAAGCTGAAAAGAGGTAATCAAGAAGCTTGAACCCTGATGAAAAGTAAAAGCAGAAACCACCATTGAGCATGAATACTCACAGAGCCCCATCACAGGAGGCAGGTTAGCCAACTTCGCGTAGCTTATTCCCTGTAAGGATTTCACCACGTTATATACACATCAAATGTTAAATGAAACAGATAAATGAGAAGCAAAAACAGAATTCACAACAAAAACTTAAAACAAATTGTTCGGCTTAACAAAATATTTCCAAAATCTGCAATCTAACATAACTTCAATAAGTTATACCCAAGTCTGCAAACACTGAACCTATCAAATTACCTGTGGAATGGCAAGAGTGGCAATAGTGATGCCAGACAGGACATCAGATTTCAACAAGTTGAGAGAATATTTGGGTGCCCATTCAAAGATGGGAAACACATACTGTAACCCAAGAACACATTTTCTGGACCTGGGCTGGTTCTTGAACTGCCGAAAAGGGTCATCGGGGAACAGAGTTTCCTTCACTGCGTGCTTCACTTTCCGCACGATACCTTCGCTGGGTGGAACATTGACGCATGAGTGAACTGTCACAATCTCCATCTCTGCATCATTCCTTCCACGCTCTAGTGGTCCTTCCATTGCACCTAATACATACCCACACTATTAACTTCCTCCCCTCGGACACCTCAAACTATTGTTCCTGAGGTTCTGGTTGTGCATTCAGCTTGCTCTGTCTGTGTCTTTATACTTAATTTCTCCCCTAGTGCTGTCCCCTTCCCATAATCAGAACCTTCACACGTGTCATTACCTCCCGTAAGTCCATGAGCCGTGTAAAACTCGCTGAAACACTAATAAGCCTTCACTAGAAGTTCGCTGGAGCAGCCGGAGGAGTCCTCTCAGGTCTTCTTACATCACTTCCCACGTGTGTCTGAAAGATATGTTACTTGTCTTGTAATCTCTATTTCCTCTTTTGGAACCCATCCCAACATCAATTTCATTAGAAACAGCCGCTCTGTTGGAGTGATAGTTACAGCAACAGGATGTGGTCTTGGTAGATGATATTATGGATAATAATGTTTACCTTCCACTCAAATTTATAATTTGCTCGTATCACAATTAAAATAATAACAAATAATTAATTAATACAATGCGGATGCCATTCAAAATTTAAATTTATGATTATATTTTCTTTATTGTAATGAAGAGATAAACAGCATCATAATAAAATCTATACCAGGATATATATTTCAATGTTTTTATGTTTTTGGTCTTCTAGTATGGTTTATTATTTATTTATTTGGTTTAGAATGTGTACTTTTAAGTGGTCCAAGATTTAAAATATTAGAAAAAATGAAAATTTAGGAAGATTAGTCAATTATGGTAGGTGGTGTGGTTTTTTTGAATGATGAGATGAAGTAAATAGCAACGAGTAATGATGTCTAATTATTGATTTGACAATTGAGTTATAATACATTTTCTCACTATTTATTAAAAAGAATAGAAAATCATAAATATATTTCAAATATAATAGTAAATAAATAGAAAGGAATAATAAACAACCGACTATAAAGTATTTGATGTTTTGTAGTATAAATTTTACATTGTTAAATTTGGAAGTTATTTTAAATTTAATACAAAAAATAAAAATGATATAGATTTTCATTTCATTTATATCAAGTAATAAGTATTCGATAAGCAATAAATATCTGGTTACAAAGCATTTAATATTATGTATCTTCAATTATACTATATAAGCCATAAAATAAAGTTGATAGCATATGTTCCATTTTAATTCAATAATATATAACCAAGATTACAAAATATTAGATGTTTTGTAATTAATTGAAACTAATCCTTTCATTACTCACTATCCCTTTCATTTACCAACTAGATATTTATTGTATTGCACAGAACCAAGGCTACACCTTTTTTTTTATTCCAATTTATATGTAGGAATTTTTTATTATTAATATAATTTAATTAATAGATATTTTAATTTTTTTTTAAATTATTATTATTATTATTATTATTATGTTGTCATTTTTACTAAACAAAAATTATTAAAACTTTTTAAAATCATAAATTTGAATTATATAAATTGTAAAATTAAATATGACGGCTAAATGAAAAGCCCCAATAGAGTTGAATGACAAAGAGGATCAAACTCAGCCTCTGGACCAAGCAGATATGGAGGTAGACATCACCAAGGATGAACTAAGTAAGGAAGAAATTATTATGAAAAGATTGTTGCAAGAATGGAGAAATCTTGATGATAGATTTATCCGGGATGATCAAAAGTCTCTATATAAAGAAAATTTCGAGCAATATCTAACTTCCCAAGCACGAAGAGAAATTGAAATGGAAAATACGCCTAGTACCCCACAAGGAAGGAGTCAGGAAATCAATGCCAAGACCAAAACAGGGAAAAAGAAAGGCAGGAAAACTTTGCAAGAATTTATTCATACAGTTGGAGAGATGTTAGTTAACTCGGGCCATGTAATACCGCTTACAACAGTATTCCAAAACATCCATTAAGATTAGAATAAATTATACAACATTTTAACCCTAGATATGAAGTAATGGCCATTGATTCGTGAGGAAGTGCAAGAGGTATATCAATACTTTAGAATCCAACAGAAGTTACGGTGGAAGGATAGATTGGTCTATCGTATATCCTAACAACGTGTTTTAGACTAATTGGGATGAAAGACTGGATCCTAATTTTCTCAGTATATGGTCTGCACATTCCAGGAGATAAACTGGCATTTATAGATAGTATATGAACTCTGAAAGCTCTTCACAATGAGAAATATTGGCTATTCGAGGGGACTTCAACATGATTACGCGAATAGAGGAGAAAAAATGAGGAATTTCCAGAAACGAGATGGAAATGGAGCTATTTCGAGATATGATAACAAATCTCCGATTGGTGGATATACCTACTGTCAATGGTAAATTCACATGGAATAATAGGAGAGGAGGAGTGCATCAGGTAGCCTCTCATTTGGACAAATTCTTAATATCCAAAGATCTCATTAGTATGGATGTCTTTTACGAAGCTTCTATTCTTCCCTGCATGGGATCAGATCACTGGCCCATATGCCTGGAGGTGGACATGAATGAGAGAAATAAGAAGAGGCCTTTCAGATTTGAAGACGTTTGGCTGAGAGATATGACCTTCATTGATAAAGTAAAGTGCTGGTGGGAAGAAATTAGGGTCGAAGGAAGGAATAAGATGCATACATTTCAACTCCGACTCAAAGACATTAAACAAAAAATCAAGAAATGGAATAAGACTGAATTTGGGAACATACATCATGAAAATGAAAAATTGCAATGTCATATGAAGAAAATTCAACAACAGATGATCTTATAGGGGAGATCAAAGGCCCTCGTTAGGGAGGAAGGAATCCTAATCAGCAAATTAGAATAACAATGAAAACAGGAAGAATTTTTTGTGGAAACAAAAATCTAGAATACAGTGGCTAAGAGAAGGGGACAAGAATTCTAGTTTTTTTCATAAAGAAATGATTCAAAGATGACAGAGTAATCACATATTATCTCTTAAAGACTCTGCAGGAAATAGACTCATCCAACATCACAATTTGGAAGAGCTATTGGTGAACCATTTCTGTGAGATTCTAACGGAACCAGACCACGAAAGAATGGAAGCAATCACACGAATCAAGCAATTCATTCCTAATGTAGTTAATAGAGAACATAAATTGGCCCTACTTAGGGAAATCACTCTTGAGGAAGTGGAGGAAGTCATTAAGGGCTTAACAAAGAACAAGGCGCTGGGACCAGATGGTTTTAATGCTAAATTATTTCAGGCTACTTGGTCCTTCACTGGAAAAGATATTCTCGACCTAGTTGAGGAGTCGCAAAGGAAAATATAGGTATACCCTGCCTTGAACTCTACTTTTATAGCTTTAATTCTGAAACATGAGAATTGCGATGCTCCGTCAAGGTTTAGACCTATCTCCCTCTGTAATGTTATCTATAAGATCTTGTCTACTATCATGGTGAATAAGCTCAAACCTATCCTCCCCTCTCTTATCTCTCCTGAACAGATTGGATTTGTTAAAGGCAGACAAGTCCTGGATGGGATTGTTATTGTCGAGGAAGCCATTCATTCCCTTCACACTCTTAAAGCCAAAGGCATGTTGATCAAACTGGACCTTGCTAAAGCCTATGATCGCCTCAGTTGGACCTACCTTCAAAATATCCTGCAGGCTTTTGGTTTTGATCAAAGATGGGTCCAATGGATCCTATCCTTTATTTCCACTCCTAATTTCTCTATTTTGATCAATGGCAGTCCCTTTTACCCTTTCAATGCCTCCCGAGGGCTGAGACAGGGGATCCTTTATCCCCGTTCCTATTCATAATTGTTGCAGAAGGTTTGGGAATATATATCAAACACAAGGTTGTTGTCGGATCCTTCAAAGGCTTGAATGTCTAGGGGGCTGACCTTACTCTATCCCATAAAAAATTTGTAGATGATATCATGCCTTTCTGTCAGGCGAGCCTTATCAAATCTAAAGTCATCCTAGGTATTCTCAAAGAGTTTATGGTTTCTTTTGGAACCCTTATCAATAATGATAAATCAAATGTCTTCTTTTTTAACACCACACCTCAATCTCAACGATTCCTAGTTCACACCCTTGGGTTCAGCATTGGGTCCATGCCTACAAAGTACGTGGGGATGCCCCTTTGTTTCAACTCCCTCCGTGTATCCCAATGGAAGAACCTTATTACTCGTATTCAAAATCGCCTCCAAAATTGGTCTTTTCGAGCTCTAAATGCCCCTAGCTATTTTTTCCTACTTAAATCTGTTCTGCAATCTATCCCTATTTATCATTTGTCAGGTATGGTTGCTCATCAGTCCAGCTGTACTGTGATGGCTAACATCTTCAAAAATTTTCTATGGCAAGGATCTCAGCAAAATCACAAGTGGGCTCTTCTATCATGGGACAACCTGATTCGATCTAAAAGGGAGGGAGGTTTGGGTCTTTGGGATCCCTACATTCTTAACCAGGTCATGGGAGCTAAGTTGTGGTGGAGATGGATGTAGGGGGGCATAGACCTTGAAAAACAATATGGGAGCATAAATATGAAATGCCACATACCTCTCTGGAGAGGCTGCAAGTCCAAATCATACCTCGAGGATCAGGGATATGGAACTTAGCCTCTTCGAACAGGAAACTCATTGGAGACCACATTTTCTGGGATATCAGGGGTGGTAACACAACCCGATTTTGGGAGGACTCTTGGCAATAGAGAGAAAAATTAAACAGTAGGTTTGATCTAGCGAAAATTTTACTATTTACAAATCAAGCAAATATTAAATCAGTAGATCACTATTGGAAGGAACAGAATGATCAGTATTGGAGGAGATGCAAGTAGAAGCATCATCAGAAACATGCCCCAGACACTCAACAATGGGGAAACATGAAGAAATAATTTCAATCTAGGAAATTAACTATACTCACAGGGAGTGACATCCTACGATGGGGTTACAACATTAAGGGCATGTTTACAACTCAACAAGCCTATAAGATAAAATCTAATAATGTACAACCTACATATAACAGATTATGGAAAAAAATTCGGACAAGTAAACACTGACCCAAGCTTTAATATTTTTTATGGGTTGTTGGGCATGGTAGAATACTTACTTGGGACCAATTGTAGAGATGAGGGATGCTTGGTCTCTTCATTTGTGTGATGTGTGGAGAGAACACTGAAAATTTGGAGCACCTCCTCAACAGCTGCTCTGTTGCTGACCTTATGTGGCATAACTTAACTACTTTACTCCAATAAAATGATAGAAATAATGAAAGCATCCAACACATAATTGAAAATTGGAGAAGAGGAGGATATTGTTAAAAGATTTAATCATTATTAGGTTAATGTTAGTTTAGAATTAATCAGTTAACTGTTAGTTGGCCTAAATTATTTCTCCGTAACTGAGTAACTGACCATTTTCCCTGTATATATATTTCTCATAATAAAATAATCTGTCAGAGCTTTCAGCAAATCGATTCTTCTCTCTTTTGTCTAAATCTGTCATGTTATCAAAGTGCGGTTAGGATCTCCATTGCCTGAGAGTTTAAGTAGAGGATTCGTTGTTTGAAGCAGAGGAATTGGTGTTTGAAGCCGCTACTTGAGGGGTTATTCTGGAGATTTGTTTCTGCTGGAGAAAAGTATTCTGTTGCACTGTTTGTTGTCTGTTCCCATCTGCTATACTGTTTTCTCCCACTATATAAGCGTTGTTTTTTGTTTGTTTCCACTAGAGAAAAGTGTTCCGAGGTTGCATTCGAGAGTGAGTAGAGTTGTCTATTTTTTAAAATTGTGGTCAAATTTGTAACAACAAGTCGCTATCTGTATGTTGCTGATTTTATATCACTCAGATTGTAATTTTAGTATGTCCCACTATAAAAAGGGTATAAAATAGCAGCCCTCTCAAACTACCTCAAGCTGAAATAATGCCGCCAGTTAACCATATAATTTCTGAAAAGATCAAATATCATAGAAAAGCATTTTCCTGTTGTTCGAGGGTTCAATGGTGTGTTGTTTTTATAAAGCGTTAATGAAAATAAAAATTGGTTCAAATTTGGATGGGAATTGGAATATGGTCGAAGGTGTTAAATAATTGATTTGTTATTGAAATCTCAGATTTAGATTCTTGTTGGTCATTAGAAAGGAATGTTTTGAAAATTTGATTGCAGTTGGAGAAGGATTCTTGTTTGATTTTTTTTTTAAGAAGGTATCAGATTTCCGATTATTTTTAAATGGATTTGACAAGTGAGTTTTCCATTCCCACACCTCTATTTGGTGGGGAAAATTATGATTTTTGGAGCCTTAAAATGCAAGCATGCTTACAAGGTTTAGGTTGTTGGGAAACTATAGAATTGGGGTTCATAGAAACTGACGCAAATATAATTTTCGGAATGAGTGTTTCTCAAAGAAAACAATTTGATGAACTTAAACAGAAAGAAGGTAGAGCGAAGTCATGCATTTTAAATTCCTTAGATGACTATATTTTTCCTAAAATCACTGCTGCTAAGACTGCTAAATCAATATGGGTTATACTTAAGGTTGCTTATCAAGGAAATGATAAAGTAAAAATGGTAAAATTACAAACTCTCAGGACACAATTTGAAACACTTAAAATGACTGAATCAGAAACAGCTGATCAGTTCATGACTAAAGTTATGGGTGTTGTTAATCAGGTTCGGATGAATGGTGAAGAACTTGAAGAACAAAGAATTGTTGAATAAATTATTAGATGTTTGCCTAAAAAATTTGACATGATAGTTACTGTTTTTGAGTCGAGAGAATTAACAAAATTATCTGCAGAAGAATTAACTGGTTCTTTGTTGGCTCATGAAACAAGAATTAATTAAATGTCAGTACTTTAGAGCATGCTTTCAAATCTAAAGCTTCTATAGATAGAGGTAGAGGCAGAGGTTTTCGTGGCAGCGGAGGAAGAGGTAGAGGACAGTCTCAGTCTGATGGTAGATCATAGGTAATTCAAACACATTTAGAGCAGTCTCAAACTGATCATGGTCGTAGGTGGATAGATAAATAAAAAATTCAAGGTCACTATTGCAAAAAATATGGCCATTATAAGTCTGAATGTCGAAAATTACAGTATGTTTTAAGTAAAAACAAAGCCAATGTCACAAACATTGAATGTGAAACATCAGATGCTTTATTTTTTGCATGCCAAGTGACTGTGCAAGAAACTAATAAAGGTGTTTAGTCGGTAAACAACGGATGTAGTAATCATATGACTGGTCATAGTGATTTGTTTTCACATCTTGATACATCTTGGTCATAGTGAGAAGTTGTACGCACATAATATTTCAATGCCAACTGACTCTGACCTGTGGCATTTGCGATATGGTCATTTACCTATCAAAAGTATGAGTTTGTTGCAAAGATAGTCTATGGTGAAAAGTTTTTCCTGCTTTGTCTGATCATATCTCGTACAAGTTGTATAATGGGTAAACATAAGCGATATAGTTTTGCTTCAGCCTCTAATAGAGCCAAAGAACAACTAGAGTTAGTGCATACAAATTTGTGTGGTCCAATGCAAGAAAAATTAGTTGCTAGCAATGTTTATTTTCTTACTTTTATTGATGATTTTAGCAGGAAACTTTTGGTGTATTTCATCAAATACAAATTTGAAACCTTTTCCAAGTTTAAGGAGTTCAAAGTCGAGGCTGAAAAATAGAGTGGAAAGTTTATTAAAGTTCTGAGGTCTAATAAAGGAGGTGAGTATGAATCTAATGAATTCATTGATTTTTGCAAACAACATGGTATTAAAAAACAAACGACAACCAGTTATACTCCGAAGCAGAATGGAGTCGCGGAAAGAAATAATTAGAAAATTATGTATATGGCTCGAAGTTTTCTCAAAACATGAAATTTGTCTAAAGATTTATGGGCTGAAGCAGTTGCATGTTCGGTATATATTTTGAATAGATCGCCAACTTCCAGTGTTCAAAGTTTGTACCTGAAGAAGCATGGAGTGGACAAAAGGTAATTGTTTCACATTTTTGCATATTTGGTTGTATTGCTTTTGCGCATGTTCCAGAAAATTTGAGAAAAAAGCTTGATGATAGGAGATAAAAGTATATCTTTATATGATATAGTGATCAATCTAAAGCATACAAATTGTTTAATCCTATAACTATGAAGTTTTTCGTAAGTCGGGATGTGAAATTTCTAGAAGACAAGTCTTGGAAAGAAATGGAGAACAATACTTGTCCTAATCCTTTTATTCTGTTAGACGAACATCAAGCACCTACAACAAGCACTCCAATATTACAGGTTCAAGACAAAACTAATAGTAGTTCATCAAGTAGTAGCAGTTCATCATCTTTTGAATCTGATTCTAACAATCCTCAAATGAGAAACTTAAGTGACATTTATGCACAAGACGATGTTGATGATATTGTAAATTTTGCATTTATTTCATTTCAACCTACTTGTTTTGAAGAGGCTATAAAGGACAAAGAATAGGTAGATGAAATGAATAATGAAATTGATGCTATTGAAAGAAATCAAACTTGGGATTTGGTTGATTTACTTGATGATAAAAAATATATAGGTGTCAAATGGGTTTTTAAAACAAAGTTAAATGAGAGAGGTGAAGTTGATAAGCACAAAGCAAGATTAGTTGCCAAAGGTTTTTCACAGCAACCTGTCATAGATTATGGTGAAACAATTGCACCTATAGCAAGATTTGATATTGTTTTATTTGTATTAGCTATTGCAACACAAAACAAGTGGCCTATTTACCAAATGGATGTAAAGTTTTCTTTTTTGAATGGTGTTTTGGATGAAGAAGTGTATGTTGATCAACCACCCGGTTTCGAAATCAAGAATTAAAACCATAAGGTGTATAGGTTGAAGAAAGCATTGTATTGCTTGAAGCAAGCTCCAGAGCTTAGTACAACCGAATAGACCATTACTTGTTGAATAATGGTTTCAGAAGGAGCGACCATGAGCCCACTTTGTATATCAAGAATGATCATCAAGGTAATACTTTGATACTGTGTCTTTATGTTGATGACATAATTTATACAGGTAACATGCAGTTAGATGAATTTAAAGTTGAAATGAAAAATGAATTTGAAATGACATATCTTGGATTAATGAGATACTTCTTAGGTATCGAAGTGAAACAAACACACGATGGTATGTTTATGAGTCAACATAAGTATGCTACTGACATTTTGAAAAAGTTTAAGATGGACAGGTGTAAACTAGTGGATACTCCTATTGAAGTTGGTACAAAGTTAAGTAAAGATGATGTGGGTGCTAGTGTTAATGCGACTTTGTATAAGAAACTTGCTGGTAGTATTATGTATCTTACTGCTACTAGACCTGATATAGCATTTGAAGCTAGTTATATTTCTAGGTTTATGGAATCTCCTAAAGACTGTCATTAAAAAGCTGGAAAAAGGGTGTTAAGATACATTGCAGGTACATCTACTTGTGGTTTATCGTATGCAACCTCTGCAGAAAGTAAGCTTGTTGGTTATACAGACAATGATTATGCAGGATGTATTGATGATCAAAAAATCACTTCTAGCTATGCTTTTATATTTGGTAGAAACGTGATCTCGTGGTCATCCAAAAAGCAACCCATTGCTACGTTATCTTCAACAGAGGTCGAGTACGTTGCAGTGAATTCAACATCATGTCAAGCTGTATGGCTGAAGAGACTTCTCTTTGACTTCGATTATGCAGAAAATGAACCTATATCAATACTTTGTGACAACACTTCCACTATTTCCTTGTCAAAGAACAATGTCTTTCTCAAAATAGAAAACTTATCGATACTCGTTTTAAATTTATTTGTGAACTCATAAAAATGGTGATATTGTTCTCAAATTTTGTGATTCCAAGGATCAATTATCGAATATCTTCACCAAAATGCTAGGAAAAGTTAATTTTGATTTTTAATGTCAAAAACTAGGCATAAAACAATGTAACCTTCAAGATTAAGAGGGAGTGTTAAAATATTTAATCATTCGTAGGTTAATGTTAGTTTAGAATTAGTCGGTTAACTGTTAGTTGGCCTAAACTGTTTCTCCATAACTAAGTAGCTAACCATTTTCCCTATATATATATATATTTATCATAATAAAAAAATCTGTCAGAGCTTTCAACAAACCAATTCTTCTCTCTTTTGTCTAAATATGTCAGATACCAAAACCTGGTTGTAAACAGAGCCTGGTCATTTTCAGTTGGGTTCCTGCTCTAGGAAGTTTGGAAGGAGAGGAACAAGCGACCATTCCAGGATGAGAAAAGGAAACCCACTAAAATATGACAAACCGTTGTACAAAACATAAGGGAGAGTATCCTGGCTAGAAAATTGGTACAAGAGGATTGGACAGTACAAGTTCAGGAGGCATGGATACTCAAACAGTTAAATATTAAAACCCAGATGTTGGCACCAACTTCATGGAATCCCAAACCAATGTCCTATCAAGTTAGGGATAAGTTTAAACCTCCTTAGATAGGTTTTATTAAACTAATTTATGATGGGGCTTCAAAGGGTAATTCAGGTCAAGCAGGGGAAGGGAGGATTTTCCGAGACTGTGAGGGCCAGGTTCTATGAACTTACACCATGGATCTGGGTCATGTTAGTAACAATGCGGCAGAACTGAATGCGAAAAATAAGGGGCTGATAATTGCAAGAAGAGAACAATATCACCGACTCAAGGTGGAAGGAGATTCGGCTATGGTCACTAGTGTTCTCCAAAAGTTACAAAAAGGAGCGCATTGGGAACATATTAGTAGCAGTTGGTGAACAACCAGACTGATCCAAGAGATTAAGGAGATTATGGCGAAGATAATTTACATAACCCCATCCCATGTTAGATGATCAGGAAGCGAGGCAACCGATCTCCTTGCAAATTGGGGTTGCAATAACCACGACAGGGTTATGGATAATTCATGGGAGAAAACCTTATAGGATCCAGGCCTGACAGATCTGTAGGAGATAGTCAACTATGATCGGGATAACAATGCATACCAAAACCTCCGATCGAGGTGCCAACTGGCATCGCAAGAAGCCTTACGTCTGGAGGTGGAGGGTGTGTGTGGTAGGCACACGTGAAAATTGTCAAACCCAAACTGTTGATGATGCAAGCTGAAAATAGTGGGCGGCTCCACCCATGTAGCTTAATGACGACATTGATGTGGAATGCATAACAAAAAGGCGTGGTAGGTGGACTGTCAGGAATGTTTGGGGGAAAGAGTCGGCGTGCAAGGTGGACGCGGCATATGTACATTCTACTTGCCATTTTTGGTGGATAGTAATCGGTCGAGCGCAGAGCACCAACAAACAGTTAAGCGATCAGGGGAGAACTATGCCACCTTAAGCGTGTCGTCTGCAAGGGTATGTATCAAAATATATTCCTCCCTTTTCCATGATGCATGTTTCTGGTTCTTAGTCTATGGAAAATAAGGGCCTGATTTTTTTGGATTACATGTTTCGTCTGCATTATATAGCTCTGGATTCCATGGTTTATGATAATGTCATCATGGAAAGCCTAGTTTTGGAAGAATATAATGGTTTCTTTGTTCTACATTTTAGCGATGGGGTTTTGGTTGGAATCTTAGCCACTTACCTTCCTATGAAGGGACTAATTCAGAGTCGCCTTCCTCATTTCGTGGTCATCTCAGTTGCTTTTGTCTGTTCAAATTTCCTTTCTAGCTTTGCATGGTTGTACTAGCTGCCTGTCGGTTTTGTAGCTTGGTGTTTTATTGGGTCTTGCATGGTGTTGTAATGTCCTTGCATGGCATCGTAATGATCTTGTCTATTTGTCTCTTTCTTTGGAGGGCTACTATTCTGACCAATTTGGGTATCCCTCTTTTTCCTCGTCTCTGCATGTCAATAATTCGTATTATAGTCACCAGCTTTGGGAAATTTACCATATGCCCTCCAATGATATTTATGTGGGTGGTGGGTCTGTAAAATTTAGAAGCAATGCCTCCAGTAGTCAGTGGGTCAGTTTATGCTATTGGTTGGGTAATCTTATTAAATTTTCCTTTGCTGAGGATAAGTGGTCTACTATTAGTTGTTATGGAGTTTTCTCTGCAGTCAGATCTACCTCTGTGGTTTGGAGGAGTCTGGTCCATTTATTTAGGGGTATGGCCATTAACTTGAAGATTTATGGTGTGTCCTGTCGGTTTGTAAAGGCGTTGTCAATTGTTGTAAGGTCGTGTCCTCCTTGTTTGTCAAGGTTGGGTCTAGTGCAAGCCGGTAAAGACAACCAGTCTCTGGTGCCTCCCGAACAACACCATGCTTGTCTTTCGATTTCATGTAGCTTTAATATCATCATGCTTTGTACTATTGCAGGTCTTCCTAGCAATTCTCACATGTACAAAAAATTTCTGGAAGACCGGGGTCTGAAGACAATGGTGAAAGCCCAGTTGACTAAGAAGGAAGGAAAGGCTAAGGGGAAATCCAAAGCCCCAAAGATGCTCCAACTAAACAAGGTCAGAAGTATGGTAAAGAGTTAATGGAGAACTTATTCCAGGCCTATTCGGACGGTACACCCTGCTATATCAAGTCCTTGATTCACAGGCAGGAAAAGGAGGCAAGGCTAAAGAGGAAGAGGAAGTTGAACTAGCTGAAGAAGAATTGGACCTTATTGTAACTAACCCAGATAATACCCGTAGAATATTGTCTTTGTTTCATCACTCCAATCGCACTTACTGGATCCTGAAATGCCTCTTGGTGAAGGCAATTGTCTCTGTGCAAGAGATAGGGGGAGACCTGCATGCAACATCAACTCTGGTGAACATATTTTGTAGACATACAGGAGATAAACCTATAGTAGCATCACCAAATTGTTTGATTGGGACGAATTGACAGGCAGTTACAAAGCATGCACCATGTTGACATGCGAAGATCAAGTGTGAAAGACCCAGCTCCAATAGAGTCTTCTGATGATTGATTATCCTATATTATGTTTTTTGATATGATAATAGATAGAAATTATTTTTTTCATATGTTTATGGAAGAAAATATAGATAATAGTCCCTTCAAGACAGTAAGAGACCGATTGAAGTTTTTTAAGTTTTGGATGGCCTACAACTCCTTAAGACGACCAACATACCTAGTTTCCTACAGCCAGGTTGAGGTTAAAAGTTGTAAATTTTTATAACCTGCATTTTGTTTTATGAATAGAAAATAGCAAGGCTCTACTAAGTTTACAAAAAAACAAAAAAAAACTCATAATATTACTCACAATTATATCATAAAATTCCATAAAAAACCAAAAATTAAAGTGTTAATTAAACTGTGTTTTTTATTTACTAAATGTAAGATAATTTCATGTAGACACTAATCTGATGATGTCATTGATCGTCATAACTAAGAAATGAAGACTATGAGGCTACATCGAGTTTGAATCAAAAGGTTTCATTATGGAGTACACTTAATTCAAAATAGAACCAACATTAATTGCAAGATGGAGGAGTTTCCGTAATTGGTTGGTTCGCAGGGTTTGGAAAGAACCCCAGAATATAAATGTAAACGATGTGATGACTTATATATGTCCGAAAATTAATAGTTTCAAGAGAGGCATGAATTTGAATCAAAGAGATAAAGGAGATAGAAATTAAAGAATTAAGATAAATCGAGGGTCAACTCGGGGTTCTTTATGACCTAGAGGACCCTTAATACTTCTCAGCTTTATATAAAGATTTGATCAAAGACTTAAAAGGTAGGAGGATTTAAATCTTGCAATCACAAAAGGAAGATATAAGGATGCGAACTAGAGCCATCTGGTTAAAGGCAGGAGACAATAACTTGATATTTTTTCACCAAGAATTCAATAGTAGGAAGAAGCATAATGCGAATAAAAAGATTCAGGATTTGGCTGGCATATCCCATGATTCATAATATTCGATTGAACTGGCGGCGATGGTACATTTCAGCGAACAATACTCAACCCAAGATCATGATTTCTCGGCTCAGATGGATTTTGTGAATTTGGTTCTTGAGATGTTTAGCACAGAGGATAAGAGGCTCATGGATCAGTTGATTTCTTGTGTTGAGATATCATATTCTCTTCGGCTTTGTGAGAAAGAAAAAAGTCTGGGTCCGGAAAATTGGGGGATCAAACTATTCTGCCACTTTAAAGACCTAATGATGCAAGACTTATTGGCTACCACAAAAGAGACCAGAATGAAGGGATACATATCTGGTGTTGTCAATGCAACGTTTATTGTTTTGATTCCCAAAATGGAGCAGTCGGAAACTTTGAAGGATTATAAGTCGATCGCTTTATGTAATTCGATTTATAAGATGATATAAAAAATTATTGTAGGAAGAATCAAACCCTTTTTATCATGGTTTGTCTCTATGGAACAATTCAGGTTCTTGGAAAGCAGAGAAATTCAATATGTTGTCGGAATTGCATAAAAAATGATCCATTCTATCAAATCCATGGGATTGAAAGCTTGTTTAATGAAGATAGACCTATCGAAGGCCTATGATTATATCGATTGGGATTTTTTATTATTATTTTGATTAAAACAAGCATGTCAAAGACTCTTATCATATGGATCATGACTGGCATGAAATCCACTAATTTTTTAGTCATCATTAATGGATTGTCGACACGTTTTTTTAAAGCACACAGAGGGTTCAGGCTATTGGAATTTCTGAATGATTCCAAAAAACAGAGGAATAAAAATTCCTCTTCCTTAACATAGAGAAATCAACTTAAAAATGTGGACAAAGATGAAAAAAAAAACATCTTTCAATAAACTAAAAAAACTATTACAAAATGGCTCAGAACTGTTGTTCTCACTTTTAAAAAATAATAATTCATAAGCTGCTACTAACACACAACGTTACAAATCTGCTCTCTCTATCTTCTTTAAAAAAATAGTCTCACTACTCTCTCTCTGTATTTTTTTTAATATAGAGTCATACTCTGGTTTTCTGCCTACTGGCTTTTACAATGCGTAAAAAAAACATTACATAGTGTTCTTAAAAAAAACCGCACATACAATGCTCTCTCTATCCTTTTTTTTCTTCGCACACAGTGACTCTTTTCAGTGTATTGCTTTCGGGCATATATCACCACACAACATATATCATAATTCACTTTCTTGTCTTTATATATATATATTATATATATTATAAACTCTATATAACATATGACTCTAATGTTTTAAAATAAAACATGTCACGACATAAAATAAAACATAAACTTTAATTCCTAAGTTTTAAACCTTATACAAATTTTTTGTCACTAATTTTAAAACCTTAAACAAAATTCCTTTTGATAATTCATCGCATCCAATTCTGGCTAGTGTGACGTCAACTTCCGGATGTGCGATAAAAAATCGAATGCATTATAACTTTTTATCGCATCCATTTCAGGGCTATCCATGTTAGCTCCTTTTTATACGATAGGGCGTTGATTAGCCCGCGGTTGCAACGTTGGCAGAGATGGGTTCCACCACTATGACGTGGTGTATTCAAATCAAATCAAAACAACGAGTAAATGCAGCGATGGTTGGTGTATTGATTTAATGCAGTGGGTGTGCAGGTTTGAATGTAGGGATGGAGAGTTCTACACACCAAAATAGGCCTATGGCCATTTAACCAAAAAAATTAACTTGCAGAGTTTTTTAAATGCGGAGATGGAGCGCACACAAAAAATTTCGCTATCGTTGTTGCACCCTTTGGCGTTCTTGTCATTCAATTTCTTCTTCTTCTGCAAACTGTGCAGTTGGAATTAAATTCCAATACTCCCCCTTAATTTCAACTTCTGGGTTCTCTTGCATGCCAAAAAATTTTCTCAAATAATTGAAACACTTCTACCCCAATGGTTTTGTCAATATATCAACAAACTTCTCTTCAGTTTTGCAATGTTGCAAAACAATTTCACCATTGTTCACTAGCTCCCTGATGTAGTGATACTTGGCATCAATGTGTTTCGTTCTCTTATAAAACACTGAATTCTTTGATAAAGCTATAACTGAGCTATTATCACAATAAATTGTTGTGCCTTTTACCTGTTCATGACACAAACTCCTCAACATTCTTCTCATCCATACAGATTGACATGCTACTATTGTAGTTGCCACATACTCACAATAAATTGTTGTGCCTTTTACCTGTTCATGACACAAACTCCTCAACATTCTTCTCATCCATACTGCTTGACATGCTAATATTGTAGCTGCCACATACTTTGCCTCTGTTGTTGATAAAGCCACAATTGGTTTTTTTAGAAGCCCATGAAATGGCTCCTGATCCCATATGAAAAACATATCCAGAGGTGTTTTTCCTGTCATCTATACTTCTAGCCCAATCACTATCAGTATATCCAATCAATTCAAAATTTTCTGAAATGGTGTATAAAATACCATACCTCTTTGTTTCTTTCACATACCTCAGAATTATTTTTGCTGCTTGACAATGTGTCTCCTTTGACCTTTCCATAAATCTGGAAATCAAACTTACAACATGCATAATATCCAGCCTAGTTGCAGTCAAATACATGAGGCTGCCAACTATGCTCTTATATAAACTTGGATCAAAATCCTTGCTGTTGTCTTCTCTGCTTAACTTCAATCCCATCATTGTAGGAGTAATTGCTGCCTTGCAATACTGCATGTTAAATCTTTCCAAAACTTCATTCACATATTTAGCTTGAGAGATAAAAATCTTATTTTCATTTTTTCTCTACTTCTATTCCTAAGAAGTATCTCAACAATCCCATATCAGCCATCTCAAATTATTCTTTCATGACTTTCTTAAAATTCTCAATGAGATAAGCATCATTACCTGTGAATATAACATCATCAACATACAAAACAATAATCAACATCTTACCATCTTTCTCTTTGATGTATAATGTGGGTTCTCCTTCACATTTATCAAACCCTTTTTCCAGTACATAGGCATCTATCCTACTGTAACATGCTCTTGGTGCTTGTTTCAGCCCATACATAGCTTTCTTCAATCTGCTTACCTTGTGCTCTTGGCCTGCTTTCTCATATCCCAGAGGTTTTTCAACATAAAACTCTTCCATCAATACTCCATTTAGGAATGTTGATTTCACATCCATTTGGTAAACTTTCCACTTGCATTGTGCTGCTATGGACAACATTGTTCTTACTGTTTCCATTCTTGCAACCGGTGCAAAAGTTTCTTCATAATCTCTTCCTTGTTGCTGCTTGTAGCCTTTGACAACAAGTCTGGCCTTGTGCCTTTCAATCTTACCTTCAGCATTGCTCTTGGTTTTATAAACCCATTTTACTAGAATGACTTCTTTGCCTTTTGGGAGATCCAAATTCCCGTGTCTGATTTTTCTCTATGGCATTCATTTCTTCATCCATAGCATCTATCCATTTCTTACCTTTTATAGCTTCTTCAAAATGAATAGGATCTTATACATGACAATATAATGCAAATAAAGAGTTCATACCTTCATTTGTTGCCTCTTGCTCATAAATCTCATTCAAACTTCTGAATCTAGTTTCTCTTTCACTTGTTGAACTTGTGCTTGTAGAAGCACTCAAATATGCTCCTTGTGATGTGCTTGGAGAAGCACTATCATCACTTCTAAAGGGTGTTCTCATACCTGCTTGTGGTGTCCCTTGTTGTCCTTGTGTTGGTGGAGGCGGTGCTGCTAATGAGGGATGCCTTTCAGCAATTTCTTCCTCATCTTCATCATGACACAAACAAGTTTTTACATTCACTGTTTTCTCAATACTTCCATCCAAAGATTCTTCCTCAATGAACTATACATCTCTGCTTATAAAAAAATTCTTGGTGGATGGGTTATATAGTCAGTATGCCTTGGATTCTTCACTATATCCAATAAATATGCACTTCTCCCCCTTATCGTCCAACATATTCCTTAGCTGATGTGGAATGTGTGCATAAGCCACACAACCAAAAACTCTCATGTGGGTGACAAACTGTTTTATGCCACTCCATGCTTCTTCCGGAACTCTGTTCATTACAGCTTTGGTTGGGCATCTATTCAAGATATATGCTGCATAATGTAAAGCTTCAACCCAATATTCATTTGGAAAATGTTTTGCCTTCAACATACTTCTTACCATATCCATGATGGTTCTATTTTTCCTTTCAACAAATCCATTTTGCTGCGGCGTATACCTTGCTGTAAATTGCTTATGAATTCCATTTTCTCTGCAAAAACACAAAAATTATTTGGAGATATATTCTCCTCCTCTGTTTGTCCTTAAGACCTTAATATGCTGCCCACTTTGGTTCTCAACAAGAACTTTAAAGTGGCAGAATTTCTCAAACACTTCACCCTTCAACTTCAAAAAATAAACCCGTGCTTTTCTTGTGAAATCATCAATAAAGGTCAGCATATAGTGGTTTCCTGCTAATGATGGTGTTTTCATTGGTCCACACAAATATGAATGGACAATTTCTAAGGGTGCATTTGCCCTTATGCTCTTTCTTGATGGAAAGCTTTCTCTATGTTGTTTGCCCAAGATGCAGCCTTCACATAGGTTATCCAGTTTTTCAATCAATGGTAAACTCTTTACCATTCCTTTCCTATGCAACAAATTCAAACCTCCAAAGTTGAGATGTCCAAATCTCAAGTGCCATAACCAGTTTTCATCCTTTGCTTCTCTTTGGTAAGTCTCTTGTGTCACTGCTGCCATTGTAACTCCTTTCTTCAAATCTGCTCTCATCTTGAGAGGGAACATTTTGTTCCTTGTCATCTTCACTTGTGCAATCCATTTCTTGCTTGGTGGTTTATCCATGATGGTGCATACATCATCTTCAAAGAAAACATTGTAGCCTTTCTGAATGAGCTGTCCAATGCTCAAAATGTTACACTTCATACCAGGCACATAATAAACAACTAATATGGTTTTTCTTTCTCCCTTCTTTGTCAAAAAACTCACCCTGCCTTTTCCCATGACAGAGACCTTACTATCTTTCCCCAATGTTACTTGAGACTTTACATTTTCATCAACCATGGAAAACATAGAAATGTTTCCAGTCATATGGTTGCTACATTTTGAATCTAGAAACCATATATCTTTATTCTTTTCTTCAGCCATATTACATGCTAAAAACAACTTCTCTTGACTGATATTTTCTTTAGTAAAATTAGCACTGGGTCTATTACCCATGTCACTCTGTTTCTTCCTACATTCATTGGCATAATGGCCATACTTCTTAAAGTAATGACATTGGACTTGGGATTTATCATACCTTTGTCCATGTGCTTGATTTTGTCCACCTTGTTGGCTGTTGCCTTGGCCTTTCAGATTTTGATTGTTGCCCCTTCCACTAGTATTTGAAGGGTTGTTTCTTCCTCTTTTTTGGCTTCTGCCTCTTCCTTTTCCTTTGTAGTTTCCTCTGCCTTGACCTCTTCCTCTTCCAAAGGAAATTTGGGTCTTGAAGTCATGCTCCAAAGATGAGTTTGATGTTCTACCCAATCTTTGTTCATGTGTCATCAATGATGCATGAAGCTCATCAACAGTAAACTTTAAGAAATCCTTTGTCTCTTCAATAGTTGTTATTATCACATCAAACCTTGAGGGTAAGCTCCTCAACACTTTCTCCACTATTCTTATTTCTTCTACTGTCTCTCCATGAGATCTCATTTGGGTAACCAACCCAATCAGTAGAGTAAAGAATGAGTCTATTGTATCAGACTCTTTTATGCAAATGACTTCAAAATATCTTCTCATTAATTGAAGCTTTGCAGTCTTTACCTTCTCCATACCTTGGTAGGTTGTCTGGAGGGTATCCCATGCATCCTTGGACCTCTTAGCTGCTGCAATCCTTGTAAATACACTTCATGTACTGCTTGATAGAGATAGAAGAGGGCTTTTGAGTCTTTCTTCCTATTACTCTTCAACAAATCCTTCTTTACATGTGTTAAGGCATTAAAAGCATTTTCATCTGCTGGTTCTTCTAGACCATCTTCAACTAGCTCCCATAAATCTTGAGAGGAAAAAAGGGCTCTCATTATGATTTCCCAATAGTCATAGTTCTTCCCATTGAACTGTGGGAGATGAGTATTTCCTATACTCGTGCTTATGCTGGCTCCTGCCATGGCTAGCTTTCTGAACTATGCTTAAAAAAAAACTTGTTTGTATTTTAAAATGAACCTTCTCACTGATGAGAAATATACTCTATCTTTAAAAATACTTCTCTGGACTGCACTCTTTTAAAACAAAACAAAACTCTGTTTTTGTAAAATACCTTTCTTTTGCTGAGCCTTCACTCTGCTGGTAAAAATCTGTAACAAACTCCTTCCTTCAGCTTCTTTGACAAATTCAAAGAGCCTAGACTAGCTCTGATACCATGTTGGAATTTCTGAATGATTCCAAACAACAGAGGAATAAAAATTCCTCTTCCTTAACACAGAGAAATCAAATTAAAAATGTGGACAGAGCTGCAAACAAAAACCTCTTTCATTAAACTTAAAAAAACTATTACAAAATGGCTCAGAGCTGTTGTTCTGGCTTAAAAAAAAACAATTCATAAGCTGATACTAACACACATCGTTACAAATTTGCTCTCTCTGTCTTCTTTAAAAAAACAGTCTCACTGCTCTCTCTGTATTTTTTTTTTAATAGAGAGTCATACTCTATTTTTCTACATGTTGGCTTTTACAATGCATAAAAAAAACATTACACAGTCTTCTTAAAAAAAACCACACATGCAATGCTCTCTCTGTCCTTTTTTTTTTCTTTGCACACAGTGACTCTTTTCAGCGTATTGCTTTTAGGCATATATCACCACACAGCATATGTCATAATTCACTTTCTTGTCTTTATATATATATATATATATATATATATATATATATATATATATATATATATATATATATATATATATATTATAAACTCTATATAACGTATGACTTTGATGTTTTAAAATAAAACATGTCACGGCATAAAATAAAACGTAAACCTTAATTCCTAAGTTTTAAACCTTATACAAATGTTTTGTCACGGATTTTAAAACCTTAAAAAAAATTCCTTTTGATAATTCATCGCATCCAATTATGGCTGGTGTGACGTCAGCTTCTGGATGTGCGATAAAAACTTAATTGCGTTATAACTTTTTATCGCATCCATTTCGGGGCTGTCCATGTTAGCTCCTTTCTATGCGACATGGCATTGATTGGCCCACGGTTGCAGCATTGGTGGATATGGGTTCCACCACTATGACGTGGTGTATTAAAATCAATTCAAAATGGCAGGTAAATGCAGCGATGGTTGGTGTATTGATTTAATGTGGTGGGTGTGCAGGTTTGAATGCAAAGATGGAGAGTTCTGCAAACCAAAACAGGCCTATGACCATTTAACCAAAAAAGTAAACTTGCAGAGTTTTTTAAATGTGGAGATGGAGTGCACACAACAACTTTCTCTGCCACTGCTGCATCCTTCGACGTTTTTGTCATTAAATTTCTTCTTCTTCTGCAAACTGTGCAGTTGGAATTAAATTCCAGTACAGGCAGGGATGTGCCCTTTCACCTTTATTATTTTTGCGAGTCATAGATTGTCTTAACTGGAAGATTTAGGAAGGTAAAGATAACATGAATATAGTCGGGACAAAGATCTCCAGAAACCAATTTTTCACCCACATGATTTTCATGGATGACTTATTGTTTGGAGGAGAATATTCGATGCATGAATGCTGATATATTATAGGATCCTTCAAAGTTTTAGTTCCACTTTAGGATTAATTATGAATGGCACAAAGTCTGTCTTGTTATATGCCGAGATAGAACCATAAATGACGAAAAAGATAATATATCTATATGGGATTAAGGTCAAGCATATCAAAAAATGATTCAACTATCTTGGTTATTATATAAAACCATATGGATATTTCACTAAAGATTGGGAGTGGGTTATTGAGCAGTTCAGGAAGAAATTGGAAGGATGGAAATGCAGATTAATTATGAATGGCACAAATTCTCTCTTGTTATACGCCGAGATAGAACCATAAATGACGAAAAATATAATATATCTATATGGGATTAAGGTCAAGCATATCAAAAAATGATTTAATTATCTTGGTTATTATATAAAACCATATGGATATTTCACTAAAGATTGGGAGTGGTTGATTGAGCGGTTCAAGAAGAAATTGGAAGGATGGAAATGCAGATGGTTATCCATGGGCGACAGAATGATAATTTTTAAAGAAGTATTACATAATATCTCATTAGATTGGATGCATTTGTTTCTCCTACCTAAGAAGATTATCCACAGGATGAAGGACATCTTGGGTCATTTTTTTAAGGGTAGGGGTGCACGCAAAGGATAAATACCACTTGATCAAATGGGAGGTGATTGTGAGACCAATAGAGGAATGAGGATGGGAGATTTTAGATATTTCCAGTTTCAATAAGGCTCTTATTATTAAGACTTTATGTAGGGCAATTTCAGGAAACAGTATGTGGTCAAGTTATATTAAAGATAGATATATGTTTGGTAATTTTATGACGTCTTGGGTCACTTCTTGAGCCAGGAATAAAACTGTTAAATCCAACTTGTGGAGTGGCATGATGAAAGTTATTCCCTGCATGCTCAACTTCATTCGATGGGAGATAGGTGATGGGACGAAGATAATGATTGGATTAGACGCTATGGTTGGCATGTATAAAGGAAATTTTGTGTTGGCTAAGCTGCTTCAATAAATACATGAAAAAGGTATCCAATTTATGAATTAATTATATATTACAAAAATAGAGAAATTGTTTGGACATAGATGGAGAACGAAAATTGAACTAAAATTTCCAGAATAGATCACTCAGGAATGCGATACATATACCAAAAATTTATGTGATGCAGGCATTAATATAAATGATCAAAATGAGAAAATGGTTTGGAATGGAAAGATAACAAAAGAAGTACCAAATGTTAAAGATATATACAAGAATTTATATCGAAAACCATTGGACGGAACACAAACAAATGGATCTAGGTCATATGGAAGTGGGATATCCCGTTAAAGATAAAAATTTTCTTTTGGTTGGCATTGAATGGAAAAATTATAACTTGGAATAATGTATAGAAAAGAGGAATGAATAGTTCAGGAATCTGTGTTCAATGTGTGAAGGGTTTGGAAACTTCGGAAAACCTCTTATATGATTGCTAATATGTATCGGAGGTTTGGACCGAGACTCTTCTAGCATTAAAAATAAAATCGATTCAACGTAGCGGTACTTTTTCAAATTACATCAAGAGGTGGTTTTTAATTAAGAAAAGACACAAGGCTCTTCCTTTCTTTGTTCTCTGGACCATATGGGGCAGTAGGAACGCAAAATGTTTTAAAAAAAAAGTGGGAAATCCTCAAATCAACATATATAAGATAATTTCAGCATATGAGGAAATGGGGACGAACATTAGAGAAGAAAGGTCGAAGGAACATAAAGGACAAAGATATATGGGGTAGCTTCCTAGTAGGTTTTTTTTTTACGGTGCCTGGAAAAAGAGGAACTGTGGGTGTGGGGCGGTCATAGTCATCAACCTCGGGAAATGTTTCCATTTCTGGTGGGTATAAGGACATGGATCAAACAACAGGGCTGAAATTATAGCACGATGGGGAGTTCTTATAGTCACAAAATGGCTAAGGATCGATGCTATTCAGATCTTTGGAGATGCAAAAGGAATCATAGATAGGTGCAAAATAATTCAAATTTCAGTCCACCCATTCTCCAAAACTGGATGTGAAGGATTCAAGTCACGGTGAGGACTTTCCAAGTAGTTCATTTCGATCATATTTACAGAGAACAGAATTGGATAGCAGACATGTTTTCAAAGAGAGGGATGATGAAATATACAGGTAAATTTTTGTTTTCTTTTTTCAAACAGGTTCATCAAATCAACACAGGAAGAATAAATTACACATATAAGTAAGGAAACAATGTGGAATTTTGTATTCCCTGATAGACTCATGGCGAAGCAAGTGGATTGCTTTATGTTTTTTTTTTTTTTTTTTTTGTCTCTAGATGTTAGGTGAAACAAGTGTAAAGACTTTTGTATCGTTTTGATTATAGATACTGAATGTTTGGAAAAGTATGTATTTATTTTTCTTTTGGAGAAATGTAGATGTAGTAAAGATTCAAAGATATTTTATTAGAAGAGTTACAGAGGAATAGAAAATTAAAAAATTCAGGACATTATAAGAATATCTCACAGGATAAGACAAAGACACATGATAATGTACTACATTTTTTTTATCTAATACAAAGAAGTAGCGTTTTTTTTCTACTGAAAAAAAGAAGAATATGTGAAGTGCTTGAACACGGGTAATTATGGCAAGGCCTCATTGACCACAAGTTTCCATGACATTTTTACTAAACTATGAGAAACAACGAGTAATTTAGTTACATTTACCATAACGCGATTTTGATGAAATTGTTATATATATGCATTTGTGTGTGTGTGTGTGTGTGTGAATTTTTGTAACTTAGGTAAGTATTTCTAGTCTTGTGTCTTGAAAACAAGGGTCTTGTTTTTACTTTTTAGGAGATTATGCATAAGATTTTCCAGTGGAGTTTGCATGTTGATTGCATGCAACATGCAAGGCATGAATGTGAGTTGCACATTATGTGCATGTAAAGAAAGCTAAATTTATGACCTGTACTTGAGTTAAAGTAAGGAAATCCAAAGATAGGAAAGTTAACTAAAGTTAAGTCACTTATCTTCAGTAAACTTGAAAAGTTAATCTTAGTTGTCAATCTTAACTTAGCGAAGTTATAAATCGATCTTAAGTGTTAGGGCTAAAACAAAAAAATAACATACATTTAAGAGCAACATCTCGGTGATTGTGTGCTTGGTTTGAGAGAGTGTAGAGTGGTTGAAAATACATATCTATGAGAGAGAGTATATTTGTTGGATAAAATCAAAAGTTTTATAATGTGTTTTCTTATTTGGGACATTATCCCAAGATAAGAGCCAAAATAAGTTCTGATTTTAATTAATGAGGACTTTGTTGTAGTAGATGAGTAGTCAGTCAGAAGTTGTAGAGGAAATGACTGGCGACACAACCACCACAGAGTAGTCGCCAAGCCCTCATGAAGGTGTTAGATGTTGCATGCACAGATTCGAGCGTGAATACCACGACTAAGGAATTGCAAGAAATTCTACATGAAGCACAATTTTTTTCATGATAGTGGATAAAAAACATACCGCAGCCACTAGGTTAGGTGTATCCAAGGGGCTATCGTTTCCAAGCAGTCACAATGAAATAGATCGAAGGTGATAAATAGGGCTAAAAACCAACAGAGGAAACAACACGAGAATAAGCTATGAGTGGGTAAAATTGCAACAGATATGAGGTGTGTAAGGTGGCATATAGTAGCAAGGTAGCTAACTAGGGAGCTTGACAGAAGATAGTTGTTCCAATAGTGGTTGGGGCCAAACAAGCAACAGTACGAAGGGGCTAGAGTTCGGGGTTGAAAATTTTCCATAGCACATGTCGAGGGGTAATCGACATAGGTCATCCGCTAAGTGGCTAGCTGCTAAAAAACCACAATATTGAGCCACAATGCTTGTGGTCAGGCTAGTCGATAGTATAGCATCCAATCACATGATGGGGATGAGGTCGGTGTTACGAAATATTTCAGAGGTAAACTCTAATTTCCATGCGAGTTTTGTAGCTATTACCATGCATGCAGGGAAGTGGGTTGGATGTGTTAGATTCTAGCTATAATACTCAAACTATAGGAGATTCGGGAGTGTGATATTACTCCTTGTAGCATAGCTGATTGTGACAGGTTCTTATCTCAGGTTTCAGGTTAGGTAGCAAGATAGGCTTCATGGTAAAAGGTAGAAACTATAGATACTAAGATGGTCTTGGAGACAGATCCGGGTGGAGGATGTTCTTCGAGAAGTAGCTCCATCACTAAGAGGGAGTGTTGAGTTTTGCAGCTCAAGCAAGTACTTCTAGTCTTATGTCTTGACTAGAAGAACCTTGATTTTCCTCTTTAGGATATTTCATGCGACATGCAAGGCATGAATTTGAGTTGGATGCAACATGCATAGTTTTCATGTTGATTACATGTGACATGCAAGGAATTCATGTGATCTGCATACGACATGTGGAGTTTGCATTTTGATTACATGCCACATGCAAGAAATGCATGTGAGATGTGTATGTTAGGCAAGATAAATATATGACTTATACTTGATTTAAAGTAAATAATGTTAAAAATAGGAAATTTAACTAAAGTGAATACACTTATATTAAGTTAATTTAACAAGCTAATTTTGACTTCCAACCTTTGCTGAGGAAAATTGTATATTGAGCCTAAGTGTTAATACTAAGACACAACACCACCACAAGTTTGAGAGTGACATCTCAGTGAGCATGTGTTGGCTCTGAGAGAGTGGAGATGGGTTGGAGATCCAGATATGAGAGAGAGAGAAGATATGTTGAATCACATCTAGAGTTTTGTAATGTATTTTCTTAGTTGGAGCATTATCCCAAGATGGGAGCCCAAGTACATTCCAATTTTATTAATAAAGAAATAATTTGTTGGGCATAAATTTGTTTGTAATTCTTTTGATTTATATCATAATTTGCTTCTTGTAAATTTTATGCATTAGGACTTTAGTGGTGTATTTTTTCAATAATTAATTGCTAGGAATTAAACGAAAGATATTGGATTTATGTAATATATATATTATTTTGATAATTTTTTGTGTTAGGAACTTAGTGTTGTATTTATTCAGTAATTAATTGAGGGAAATTAAATGAAAGACGTGGGATTCATATATATACATATATATTTCGATTTTAGCCAAAAAAACGATTTCATATATTATTTAGATCACACACACATATATAATGCAGAAGTAGTTGTTTCATCCATTTTGACATTAATCATGTTTAATTCCAATAATTTGAACTACTTTCTCATTGCATATTTTAATACGGGTGATTGAAACCACATTGCATTTAGCCCATGTTTTACAGTGATCACCTATTATAAATATGTTAGACAAAGAGTTAATGATTTCTACTCCTCTGCATTGAGATTATGTTTACATTTCATGCTTTGAATTATGAGTTCATGTTTACTAATCATTATTTGAATTATTTAGTAATTATATTCATAAATTTGAAAAATGTTTTTTTTTCAAGGTTATTATGTCATTTATAGGAATTAAAATTGGGCGGAGAAGGTAAGAGTATGTGTTTCATTTTTAGAAGTTATAGGTTAAAATCCAAAGGGGATAAAGTATGTATGTCTTGGTTGATTTAGTCAAATTTCCACGAGGAGGTGGATCCCTTGTTCCATAAAGAAGAGAGACTCATACACCAATTTGGTGCCTTGTCATAACCTTAAAATTGAATTATTATTATTATTATTATAAACCCAATTGATAAAAAGGATAAAATATATTACAATAATAAAGTCCACAATTTAAATTAGTTAATTAAATAAACAAAATTGTGTTTAATGTTTAAGGTGATAAAATTTTAAAATGTAATAATTTAATTGGACATTTTTTTTGTTATTTTCAAGCAGATTTTTCAATGGATTTGTCCTAAAACGAGATATTGATAAAATCTTGGTTTTAAATGGTTGAGTCTCTAGAATATGTGTTCCCCAAGAGTTTTCCAAGGTGATTTAATTTAAATGATGAAACATTGTGATTTTACCAAGAATAATATCAACAATTTCTGATGAAAAAGACTAAAAACCCACCTTGTTTGACTACACCTTAAAAAAATAATATAGATAAATGAAACTTGCATAAATTTATTTAAGAATACGTTTAAAAAATTATACAATTTGTATATTTTAGGAAATCATCACCAAAACCTGGCTATATAATTTTTCGTCAAATTGCTTTTTTGAAGACATAAGGTTCAACACCTTCCATGGTTCACATGTTCCTAGCAAAGTATTACCTTACCTACTAGTACAAATCTTCCATAGACAGCTCCTCCTGCACACAAGCCAAAAAAAACACTAGACTTGGTGTGTTCATCTTCTAGAGGAGATGTTCGTTTGTGATATTTGGTATGATTCCTCTTTCTCTTCACATGTTCCATAACTTTGTTCAATTGGGCGTCTTATCTTATCTTAATGTGTCCCTATTTGGCGTGAGTATCTTCCTGATCGCAACTTCATTGTTTATCATTCTACTTTCTCTAGGCAAGTAGTTTTTTCTTACTACTGGAGTAGATAGTTTTTGCCTCTCGTGTCCCTTTTTTCTTTATTGGCTAGTGTCTTTAGAAGCTTTTTGGTCACAATCGGTTATAAGTAGATAGATGATTTATTTAGACTTTTTTATTGGCATTATGTTTGTAGCCCTTTGAGGATGATCCCTTTAAAGTCCTCATGTATTTGCTCTCACACAATTTTTTTGTGGATATTACTGTATTTTGTGGAATCGAAAACTGGCATATGTAACTACTTTCGTTTCGATTAATTAAAGAAGTTTTTTTTCTCATGATAAGAAAAAGGTTCAACACTTTCCAAAACCCCAATTACACCTATTTGTGCAATCTCAATAGTTGATATCTACATTTCCAATAAGCATTTTGAAAATTTAGCAAATTTTGGGTAAAAATGGTTAGGAAAATGTGTCCAAAAAATGTTTGAATTTAGACTACACTTTTATAAAACATTTTTAAAGGATTAGAGGTTTGCATCTAACATTTTATAAGTTCCCTTGGTGTTTAATATATCTAAAGATTTAATTTCAATGGAAAAGTGTTTCAATTTTCATCCTTGGATATTCTCATGTTATCTTCTCAATCTTTAGAAATAGATCTCAATCATCTTGCTTTTGCATCAATTGCAATCTACAAAGAATAAACCCCCCTTGTAAAGATTCATCAAAATTGACATCTTCCATGTCAAATAGCTATAAAATAGAGAATCAAATGTAATTTCCAACCTATAGGTGACATTAAGAATAGGCAAGATCATTCTAAAGACACATAAGAAGTCCCAAAACTTCCATAATCCATATCTCATGCCTAGTTTAAGCTATATGCTTAACACAAAATTGTTTGATAAGCTTCTTCAACACAATTTAAAGAAAGGCAACCTCACTTTCCTTAAATTTATTCCTTTCCTTCTCTCATCCATGGCATTGACAGATACCACCTCTCCTTCATCACATGGCTCCCTCTCCTTACATGCCATTACCTTTTTGTCCCCCCTCACTTCACCTAAACCCTCTTGCACCATATCTTTCACATTTCTCCACTTAACTTGATTTTCATAAAATTGTTATTGCCATCCTGAACATAAGTGAGTGCCACTATTATTTAATTATATTAATTATAAAAGGTTAAACTTTAAAATGGGTTCTTAATAATATCAATTTAAATTTTAAAAACACCTAAATAAAAGTCCAATATTCATTTATTTAATTTATAAAATAAAAATTTTAACAAAATAAACTAAATCCAATTAAAATTTTAACCAATTAAAATTATGAAATCATTAATTTTAACAAAATAAACTAAAGCCAATTAAAATTATGAAATCAAAATGAGATCACCTTAAAACAACACAATTAAAAGAGTTTAGAATGGAAGGAGTCACAACTACTTAGACATGCAAATTAACCATCAAGTGGGTTACCATATTATATATTATGGCCATTGTTTCCTTGATACCTCCTTGTGAAGATAACCTCCATTATATATTATGGCCATTGTTTCCTTGATACTTCCTTGTGAAGGAAAAGTCAATGGAAAGACTTAGAAATCAAAATTTAGGTGGATTTGATAGGCAATCCTACCTGCTTTATGATTTTATTCTGTAACTTTTCATAAGAGGGATCTAAAAATAAATAGATAATCCGCAGTCAAAAATGAAAATTGATAAAGTTCTAAAGCCACTTATTGGCATGAGGGATTTCTAAAATAAGACAAATGACATGTGCGACTCATTAAAATAAAATAAAAAAGAGTTCTTATGATTTTAGGGAGTTGGATATAAAGATTTTCATACTGTAGAGCAACTTTTTATGGATTGACAATGAACTTAATTTTGACACGAAAGCCTCTAAATTTGGCGCACATGTATAACAAGAAAACTTTTAAATTTTTTTGACGAGAGTTAGAGAAGCACTAGAGACACGAGTTCGTTTTACGTACCCTCTCAGCATATTTAAAAAAATGTAAAAAGATAGGTAAACATAAATGTATATATGTATTTTTAATTATTAACAAATGATTATTTTTTATATCACAGGCAGAGAAATTAAAAATTTTAAAGTCTAAATTATTTTTAGAGTATAAAAAACAACATGTTATTTTTTATTGTTTAAAATATATTTTTGAATGCTAAATAAAATATATATAGAAATAGAGTATATATAAGATCAAATAAATAAATAAAAAATCATGATATATACGTATTTTTTTTTAAATGATATATAATGTATATGGAATTGACATTAAAATATTTTACATAATATGTACATTGAGAAATTTTATGAGACAAATTAAAATGATATTTTTAAGTATATGTCAATATTAATTTGTATTAAAATATTTTATCAATAATCAAATTATAAGATTTAAATATCTTACTCACATTTTTTTACTTCTAATTAATTTACAACATATTCGTTTTTTTATAGCTGATATTATTTTTCTATTTAGAACATAATTTTTAAATTTTTTATTTTTTATTTTAATGAGAAATGGATGGACGGACGTACAAACTTACACATCCTCTCATACTGGGCTGTAGAAAGAGCCTTCCAGCTCAATAAATTGTATATACATTTATTTTTTATAAGTTAATGTATCATATAAATCAAATAATTGATAAAGGTTTATAATTATTTATTCATATTATATATTAGAATATTTATTTTATTATATGTTTGTTTGTCAAGTTGTCTTTCTCCAGGCTTGACATGTGGCTTGAGAAACCACTACCTAGGGGCTCATGGATCGTACCCAGCCTAGGCCACACCAACCCTTGTCAAGTTGTGTTCCTCCAGGCTTGATCTGTGGCTTAAGAAACCACTACCCAGTGGATTAGGGATTGCACCCACTCTAGGCCACACCAACCCTGGTCAAGTTGTCTTCCTCCACGCTTGATTTGTGGCTTGAGAAACCACAACCCAAGGGATCAGGTGCGGCACCACACCAATCCTAACCCTAAGCTTACTTAATTTAGCATGCCCCCTCCCCGTAGCACGGGTGCAATAGCCTTCATCAGGTTTGATCTTGGGTCGCCTTGCTAACAAGACCCATCCTCAAACGATTGTGCTAGTGGGGCTTGAAAACTAAATTATAATTATAATCTAATTTATCATTGATTATAATATATGTGTGTGTGTGTGTGTCATCTAACTTATAGATGAAATAATATTTTTCACCTTTTAAGCACAATTTCAAGCAAAAATATGATTTTTTGTTATTTAAAATATATTTTTGAATGCATAAATGGATTCAACACCCTAAAAATATCTTAGGGGAATCTAATTCTACAGATTAAACAACTTAAAGTCAAGTTTTTAATTTTTTTTGCCAGATCTTTGTTAAAAATAAACAGAACAAATGTTGTCTATAAGTTAGACCCCACACACACACATATAATAAAATCATAGTTTGGTAACAATAAGCAATAAGGGTTCAATGCCCTAAATAAAAATCAAAATGAATTTGACATTTATGGACATGATATTTTTTTAATTAAATTGATAAACAAAAAGAGTATAAATACTTTTAAAATAAATATCAATCCTATATCCCTAATTACAATAAAAAAACATTTCCTGGTTATTCTAGGGAGGTTAAATCCCTACGATCCAACTAATAATTGTTGATAATTAAATTGAAATTATGGAAACCCTATTCCAAAATAAGCATATCTATTAACATAATTATCAAAAACTTAAAATTAGATTGTTTTTGGGATCAAACATTTATTATATATAACCACTATTCATAAATATAAGTTAAAATAATAGTTTCAATTTGAGTAAAAAAATGTGTTATGAAAGGATAATATATTTAGTTTAATGTATAAATGTTTAGACTTAGTTTTTACATTGTAATAAACATCTCATTCTCATTCATGATGATCTCAATGATCATTATTATTTTGGAAATTTATTGCTGTTGTGATTCTTAGAATTGTGTTGACTAAGTAGGTGTTGACTAAAAAGGAAGCTATCAAGTGGATTTCTACTTATATTGCAAGCAACCCCATTCCCAAAATTGAAAAAATTATTATAAGAAAATCATTTTTACCTGAATTTTATGTATCTATATAGCAATTGATATATGCAAGCTTACATATAGTTTCAAGTCTCAAACCATAAGAATACACAAAAAGAGGTTGTATTCATTCTTACTAAACACAACTTCATTTTTTTTCTTTCATGGAAACAAAACTATCCCAAACAAAGAAGCATCTATGTATAATATAATTCCAATGCCTTAGGTAAATGGTTTGTTTATAAGGTTGATATACATGAAATGGTGGGTGATAGATACTAACTAAATAGAGACTCGACACTGGTGCAGGATTAAGTATGTTTGGCAAGGGGACATAACTAAATATGATGCTTAAGGATTTTCACACATCCACACTAGGAAATATGGGACTCTAAACACTTAAGTAAGGAAGTTTCTTATATACCATTAAACCTGACATGTTTAAAAGAAAAATGTTTTATTAGGTTATAACTTTGGCTTCCAAAGTGTTTGAAGTGAAAAAAGCCGAATATTTTACTTGGATCCAAGGAAAAGTATTGTTTTATAGATACTTGTCAAGAATTAGGTAGAATAAATTCAATTATGAACATGATAAGGCTTGTATTTCATAAAGGTTTTAGACTTGTGTCAATTACAATCATTCCACTAAACATGAGGAGACTATACAATACTATCTTGAGAAAAAGGTCATTTGGCACTAATCCCTAATTTTTTTCAAGGATAAAATTGTAAGATTAGTTAAGATGAATTTTGTGTTGAACTCAAGCCACAAAAGCTAGTCCCTTAAGTGACTATCAAAGAGGTCATTCACTAAGATGATACCTTGTTTGTATTTAGACAATGTATACAATATTGGTTTCAATTATTTAGTATTTACATCCACTAAGATGATATCTTGTTTGCATTTAGACAATGATTGTATTTAGAAAATGTATACAATATTAGTTTCATTTATTTAGTATTTACATCTTCAAATTTCGATAAGAAAAAATTAAGATCAAAATATAATGTATTAAAAAATGACTGTATAAAAAAAAGAAAAAAAAAACATTTCATGTCTAAGGTAATGGAAATGGAAAAAATTAACGTAGAGAAAAAATTACCATATATTTATGTAACATTATTAAGTGTTAAAGATGTCTACTTAACATTTTTGAAATCATGTCACTAATTAGTAAATTCAAAGTTAAGATTAAGGTGGTAGTGACTTTGGGAGTAGAGGTCATCTATGGACTTGATGGATAAGCAATGCTCTTTTTCATTTAGGGAATTAGAGTCACAACCAACAACAAAGAAGAAATCCCTTGTGGCCTTCCAAAGAATCACATTTTTACGAGACCTAACCTTCTCTTATATAGTCATCCTTTGAGACTTCCATATCATCATCTCATCTTCTAGAAATGGGGCTCAATTTTCCTCATGCATCAACCATACTTTAAAAAAAATATAACCCCTTATCTAAAGATCATCCCAAGACACACGTAAGGTCCTAAAAAAATACATAATTCATATCCATGACTTGTTTAAAATATGCACTTAATATTCCATCACATGATAATTTTATTTGGCACTAACACATTTGGCCCAATTTCTGATGGCCAAAATGTCGCTCTTGCGACACATATGCATCCCAAGAGCAGAAATTTGAGGTGGGGCAAAATCTCGTTTCCTGTCCCGTCGCAATTCTGACACTTTTAATAACTGTCAGTAGAGCGACACTAATTCCGATGTTTTTTTTGTAGTGTTGTAATTCTGAAGTTTCCAAGTTTTTGTCGCTCTTCTGACGTTTCCAAATTATCATCGTTCTTCCAACGTTTCCAAGTCTTCGTTGCTCTTCCGAAGTTTCCAATTCTTCGTTGCTCTTCCGACGTTTCCAAGTTTTCGTCGATCTTCCGACGTTTCCAAGTTTTCGTCGCTCTTCCGACGTTTCCAAATTTTCGTCGCTCTTCTGACTTTTCCAATTGTTCGTCACTCTTCCGACGTTTCGAAGTGTTTATCGCTATTCCAATGTTTTTAAGTGGACAACAATGTCAGAATATCGGCGGCAAAAAACGCATATGGAAAAAAAACGTCTAGGATATTTCTCTATTTTTTCGAAGGAATTATAGCTTAGCGATTGGCCTTGTCTCCAGGCAAAGGAAAGCTAGGACCTATGCCTAAGGATATACTGCTTGCCTCTACCTCCCCTTCTGCCTTCACTGGCTTTTCTATTCCCTTTTATGATGAGTGATCAACGGGATTTACCCTTAATATCACATTCACTAGTTCAATGGTTGTTGTTGCTCTTGGATCAACTGAATCAACTAAGTCCACTAGAATATGATATGCTTCTTGCTTTGTTACTACTTTCACTAGGTCAATAGTTTCCTGGTCAATAACAAGGTTAACCACCAGTGGATATTACAGGTTCTCCTCCCCTGCCATAGTTTGTGGATAGGATTATGGGGAATGGCATTGCTAATTGCACCATTTCTTATTGCAGCAATAAATTTTTGTAGGGCCTCCAAAGCTTCCTTAAAGTCAACTTTTTGCTTTTTCAGTGTGGTCAGCCAGTTCATGCAGGCCCCTCGCACGTCTCACCTTGATGTCGTATATAAGATCTTTAGATACCTCAAGACTTGTCCAACGTGAGGGACTCTCTACTCTCGGAATAGGCACCTTCGTGTATTCGACTATTCTGATCCTATTGCGATAAAGGGAAATTTCGTACTTCGGATAAGTTTCAAAGAAACTACTTCAAACAATTAATAAAATTGATTTCGATTTTATAGGTATGGTCGTGCTACTCGATCTCAACGCACCTTCTAAGATCTCTGAACATGGTATTTAAGTGAAAATTTGTGAACATGGGAACTAAAATACATAGAATCCATTCCTCACTCATTGCAAAAATCCATTCACAAAACCCGTTCACTAACTGCACGACATTCACTCACTGCAACACATAGAAGCCATTCACTAGGTTCACTCTTTCTCTCTTGGGTAGAGTAACGTGAGGTTTTGCACAAATAGCCTGTGATCAAATGGAAAGTGAAGGCTAAATTTTATGGAAAGCACTTTCAAAGAAGCTTTGCCTATATTTTGAAAATGATTAATTCATTAACTCTTTGAAAATTTCAACTGATAAAAAAACCTTAAGAAGTCTAGCTCTGCAAGTGTATGTCCAACATGCCAAACACAATAGAAAAGCTAATTTCTTCAATATCAACAGATATAACTTAGGAAGGAATGATCATAACAGTTTCCAGTAGTACCATACAGAGATCAAATAAAAAATGAGAGAAAGAAGAGAGCAGAGAACAATCCTTCAAGAATCTAAAATTTGAAATCAGAAGCGATCATTATATGTGAGACAAGCTTACCATCATTATTTATTCCGACAAGTAATTATGTTTCCTCTCCCATAGGAACCACTTCATCCAAAAAATGGATGTTACAATCTCGCAACATTTCTATGCTCTAATGTGCTCACTTTTTTCTCTCAGCCACAATCAATAATCATCAGATTGTAGTACATTCAATTTATAATCTTTACCTTTATCAACGTTATTTGGGAAAAAACAAACTGTATCTAATCCAGGTGTTGTACCAAGGACTACATTCCAAAAATATTGGACACCATCTCCAACAATTCGAAGCTACCCTCCTCATCTTGGGCATCCACAACCTCACCAGAAGATGTGATCTGACATATGCCAACTGTTGTAATGAAAGTTGAAACATAGACAAGTCAGCTCAAATGGGATGCACAAGATTTCTTGACTACAGATACCATGGCCTAACATCATATATATCTCTGCATTAAATAAATTAAAATAAGATAATTTGAAGCAATGAAAATCATTTATCTGCTACTTAACGACAATGGTCTATCATAAACAGAAAGGTGGCCTTAACTAGATGATCATTCACATGTTTTTCACAAACATTAACTAAAATTTACAAACTAATCAATATTAGTTATGAGGGAATAAAATCACAAGGAAACAAACACAAACATCAGAGCAGCAGAGTGGATTCAAATAATTCCGTTGTTAAAGCAACAAAGAAATTCTCCTGACAAATATCAAATTAAAAGGTTAGTACTCGAGTTACTGTAATTTTGCAGACAGAATGATCGATTCTTCACTAACATGCCTCCTAGTAAATAGTCCAAAGTCTGTTATGGATGGAGCAATGCCTTTGACTAGATACAAGACAACACTCCAGGCTCTTATGTAAAGACATAGCTAGAAGGAGCAAAAAATCAATCCATTTTTCGAAGAACATCACACATCCTTCGGAAATTATTTTGAACATCCAAAAACAAAAGTATACATAAGTATAGAATTCAATGTAAGGATCTCCTCAAGGCTAAATGCAATAATTTTCAATATATTCACTCTCAATTATAGGATCAGTGGCATTGTTATATTCACCTAATTGTTTCCATGCCTAAAACTCTCCTCAAATAGACCCCTCCAATATCTATAGAGACGTTTAGCTAGAGAATACTATTTGACTCAGATAATTTACAATCAAACTTTGATCAAAATCATGGTGATTCAAGAGGGCATAAAGGGGATTCCAAAACTGGAGCTGGAGGCTAAAAAATTCAAATGAGAGGGACTAAAAGATTTTGCCAACAAGTGTACTCCTATGATTCTTCATCAACAACTCCTCTTCACATATATACTGCAAGTAATGCAACCAAGGCCTGAAAACTTCAGCAAATCATTTGTCTTATGACCAGTCTGAAGTCTGCAATAGGAGTTTTCACAATAAGCCTTCCAAGGTGACTTGTCCAAAGCTATAGGAATCTCCTTAATACTATATTTCAAGAATAACCAAGATACAATTGTGTCTTCCACTAAGGTCTGCAAGGAATTTTTCCAAATAAGATTTGAGGTCTTCAAACCAAATAACTGAAAATGTCAAAATAAAATAGTAACTAAATGACCTATCAATGCTCATTAACAATGAGTTTATATCAATATGTTAAGACAAGACGTGAGACCGTGCAATTTCCACCCCAAAAATGGAACATACATAGGCAATGCACAAGATATATCAACCAAGAGAAAAATAAACATCCATACACAATGATTTCACCATTGTTGAGAGAAATAAGGAAGACCACACTAAATAGCATATTTGAAAAAGTTCAAATAAACATGATCTATTAAAATTTAACATATCGAATATTTGAATTAATTTCATGTACCATGCAAACATAATGCATTAAAATGAGACACGCCATGTAAGACTATAAGTTATATGGTGTAAGAAATAATTCATCAATATAGAAGCCAAAAAAACATGGAAAACAAAATTTGCCCTAATTTTACAGCTAAACAGTTCAACTCACTCATTAGTCTTGGAGGTAGACCAAAAAAAATTCTTAAATTATGTTTAGCTTCATGAAATATGCTTGTCACACATACTCTGTTATGACAGCTCCATTGATTTAGCTTCTTACCTTTGACATGCATAAGAGCGCATGATCTACAAATGATTTTCATCCTCTTTACCACAGAGCAAGGAATTTGACAAAGCATCACCTATGGTGCATTCTTGACTCCCCCGTAGCTTCTTCTACACTACACTTGTAACATAATTGCGACAGAGAAAAATATAGAAACAAACCATCAAACATATCATTTTTTATTTTACTACCCTTTGGGGAAGAAGTACTGATAGTAAAAGTAGCACACAAAGTCTGGCTTACAGAGTGAGAAACTGTGTTTGATTGCAAACATGCACATGCTGAAATGTACTAAAAACCCACTATATTCCTAAAGTTCAAACAAATCCATTAATAAGGGCATGGGCATGAACTTCCATGTACTATGCAAGACTACCAAGTTCTACAATTGTCATTCATCCTAAAGTCGAAGATAAAACTCATCTACTATTATATTTTGCATATTTTGCAACAAAGCAGTTTCTTCACTGCCATGGCCTTAAGTCGTTGAAGTCGAGACAAAATAACAATGGCCAATAATGTTGGTATAGTTTTCACTTTGTTTTGGTGAAATATGTTGAATGAGGTTGTTTGGTTGAGAAAAAAAGTTTGAAATAAGGAGAAGAGAATGTGACCTGACCTCAAATAGATGTTGCAGATCAAAGTGTCCAACACACCTAGTGATGAAGAGAATATATAAGTTTGACCTATATATAGATATGTGCATGGTTCTTTGGAACAAAGGAGTCAACCTAACCTATTTGCATCAATATCTTTACACAATCTTACCTTAACAAGTAGATCTTATGTCAGTCTATATGAAAACCAAGGGAAAAATCCAATATGATTAAATTTTGATTAGATATGAGAACATTGAGGGCCGACTTGAACTTGTGACTAAGCCAACCTACATGTCTACACATAGGTAGACATACAGGACAGACTAGCAAGCTTACAAATGGGACAATGGTGTCTTTAGGAAAACTTGGACCATATGAAGGGTCGTATGCCCCATATGGAGAGACATGTCCACTATGAATTCAAACCCTATAAAATTTTTATCCATTTGCTTGTCATATTTCCATATATATACCATTGTTGACATAAAAGAACTGTATATTTAGAGGAGCTATTAGAGTCTACCAGATCAAGTTTTCTCGACTAAATATACCTGTTCATTGCTAGAATTCTTTGCTTACTGAATTTTATCGAGAAAGGAGGTCAAAAAAAAATTCTTGAAGAATATCATCAAAGATCAGATGTTCCACTTCAAACCCAACTTTCTCAGTAGCCTCATTTTCTAGTGTCAAAGGGGTATTACTTTGCATGTCTTTACTGATAAATGCCTCCACATCTTCTAGAATTTTACAATCTACCTTGGGGGACCTGCATTAGGGGAATTTTGAGGTCTAAAATGGGCCTCCTAAGGAAAATGTACAATCAAATTTCACTTTATGAGAACCAACCAAATTTTAGGGGATGACATCATCCCTAATGGTTGAGGTGGCATTGCTTGAGTTAAAGGTACTTACTTGTCACATTCTCAATGGTGGATTAAAATTTCATGGTTAACCATGGTAGTGCTCTAAGTACTTTTAAAGTCAAAGTAAATTACTCATAATAAATGTCATTTCACACTTTTTGAATAAGAATATATTATTTTCATTTCATATTTCTTGAAATAAACAATTTATATCCCTATACATTTATTATATTATATTATATTATATTATTTTTATCTAGTATATTAATTACATGTTATTATAAAATTTAAATAATATAAATATAAATTAATAGCATATAATGTAATTAATAATTTATAAATTTATATTTATATTTTATTTTAAGTTATTTAAGTACAAAGGACAAATGCATTAGTTGTTCAATGATAATGATTTTTTCTTAAAAAACTCATTCTTATTTATAGTCAAATCAATACAATTTTTTTATTAATTTTATTTTGGTACAAATTTTGAAGTGAATTTAACTATGGTTACATGGATTGTGGTGCAAAAAGTGAATTGAAAATTCATAAATATTATTTTATTGGTTTAGCTATTATTTTATTATTTCCTTAGGAGGCCCATTTTAGACCTCAAAATTCCCCTAATGGAAATCTCATCCCACACTTCGTGAAGTAGTTTTTTGGACCCAAGTTCCAAATTGACTCACTTGTGGCCATGTGCTAGTGCTGTATGTGGGTAGTTGTGGGTTGTTACACCCATTATTGCACTTCATTTATAGTGTATTTTAGCATAAGGTCATTCTAATCTCTTACTTGGGTATAACACCATAACCTTAAGTTATTGTTATAAATACACACCAATCACTTCATCTGTAAGTATCTGATTCAAGTGAGTTTGTTCATTCCTTTTCTTAAGGGTACCTTTACTTGTGTTGTGAACTACCTCAAAGTATTATATGTTCATCATTAAGATTCTGTTATATTTTAGCTTGTTTATATTATTGGATCAGGGTTTTTTGGAGAATTCACCATAAATCCTCTACCTCATGATTTTTATTGGGGTTGAAACTTCCAACCAAAACTGACTTAAAAGCAACAGTTGAGTCAGTATAGCTATTCCAGACATTAGGCCTGACTTTAGTTTTGCAGTTAGCTATTTATCCAGGATAATGGTAGCTCCCAAAGCAATCAAGTTTTTTGAAAGTCATTATTAAGTTTTTGTAAACATCTTTTTAAATAATCTTGTCAGCAGAATTCTAGCCTTTAGCCCCAAAGGAGTAAAATTAAAAAGTGCTAGTTTGTGCTAAGGGTTGTGTTAGAGTAACACTCATTAAAGTGTTGTTAATAGTACAAATTTAGAGGGTTATAATACATTTACTAAAACACATTAAGTATCTCTTAGTTGAGGAGGTTTTTAAATATAATATATAGAAATGAAGCTGATGCCGATGTATTTAATGACTCCATTAGTAAACAATACTTTCTCCATTTATTTGTTTCTCTCTCATGTTTATGGTCGTGCATCTCTAATAACTGGTGTCCCTTTCCTATACAATATAGAAGGACATGATTTTCTGATTGATTTCCACAATACAATACTACAATAACTTTCCTATGTAATAAAATCTTAACATAAACCTCAGTAACTAAAGACATCCAAATACCCACGAAAATCCATGCTACAAAACACTTTTCCGGATCCTTCAAAGTTGAACTATATTTTATTTTCCAATCGAAAGATGGAACCATGAATTGATGATAATAGGATTAGAGAAATAATATAGAGTGGATCTTCCTACTGAGTTTTTATGGGTTCGAATTTTCAAAAGTGAAACTATGTGGTCAAATCCCATGGTTTTAGCTTGAGTGACTGAATGGGGTTGGGTAAGTGTGAATCATAAAGTCAAATTTTGTATGTTACTTCTCTCTGCCACAAATTATAAGATTGCATGGATCCTCCATAGGAGCCAGATATATGAACTTCTAGAAGAGGGCGAAAGTCAAGATAGTGTTGAAGTTCTTAATTAAGTTGTCTTCTTTGTCTCACAATCTTGAAATGACAGGCACCTATTGGCTAAGATAAGCTTGTCGTTTCTATAATATTTGTGGAAATTGAAAAAGAAGTTGCCATAACTAACAAAGCTCTAGTTCGAAGTGGGAGCTGCTAGTGGTCTGAAGTTGTGTCAGAATCTGTGCACTTTTTGCAAGATGATGCATCAAAAGAGCTCGTGGAAAAACTATTCAAGTATGTTGTTTCAATGGTAGGATTTATGTACTTATTTATATGAATTTTATATGGCCTGTTTTTCCTATTGTTTTATTTTCTTCTTGGAGTGTTTTCTTTCTTTTTGACGAGAGAATTTTGCTAAATTTCACATTAAATTCTTTAACTTAGCATAGGAGATACATTTTTGGTGGAAGTAGACTTCAAGAATTTCAACTTGATTTGGAGGGCTTCTGGTGAAGATATGACATGTATGACTCAGGGATCTGCTCACTCAGGTGTCCTTGGAGAAGCTACAATAAATTTGGGTGAGTATTTGAGTTCAAAGTTTCTAGTTTCCATTTCTCTGCCACTGAAGAAGTGAAATCATGGAACTATTTTGAGTGTAAGTTAACCATTTGTAGGAATTTCTTTCCTTTTCTTGGGACTATCCATAGGCTAAATTTACTGACTTTTGAGGGTGATTGGAAACAATCTAGAGATTATTGTAAAATGATATTGACAAAAATGTTGTATTTTAAAGGATAGGAATACTATTAAACCATCTAGAACTAGTATTTTAATCATATAAAACGTTGTAGTGGAAATTTTAGCTATCAAATACTAACACAAAGCATCTAGAGTCTAGACAAAGCATATAGTGTTGCAGATTTTATAATGATGCGAGTATGTGAAAATGTTTGCTATTGATTGACTCAAAAATAATTCCGAAAATCATTTTGAAGTTAAATAAAGTCCACATCAATATTTCTATGAAATTTGTAGTAACTGACAATAATTTATTGCTATTTTAATAGAGGTCAAAATTTAGTGTCTTAATCCAAGAGTAGGATCTAGGTGCGAAGGTGTTTATAACTTTGGATGATCTAGAAAACCAACATTTATTTGAGAAAATGTCATTATTAGTAAGTAGTAAATCTAAATTTCATTTGTTCTAATATTTGTGGTAGAAAGTTAGAACAACGCAAAGAAGGTGACCTTGAATAGGATGATCAGAATTATGTTTCAGATGATACTGATAATAGATCTGAAGGTTATGATCACATACTTGTTGGGAGTGTAGGATCCTCATCTGGCAGTCACTTGGGTTATGGTTTTCAACAGAATAAGGTGATTCATGAGACTTAGGATTATTAGTTTATAGAAAATGATTGTCGTGTTGCGATTGGAAATAACTTATAAGATGGTAAAGTTCTGGTGTAATTTTTGTAGAAGCTTTAAAAACCCAATAATGATGAGCTACTAAACTGAAGATACTATTCCTGGAAAATGAAATGGCCAAAGACTACTCAGATTGGATGACCAAATGGATATTATCGTTAGAATCTCTAGAAATATGGAAGTACCTAAAGTAGTATATCTTATAGACAACATCTGGTAGATATTGTAAGAAAATACTATCAAAGTAAAGAGAACATTAAAATATTTTGAAAAGATCATCAAAGACAACAAACACCCATTAAAATATTTGTCCATTGTTTACATTTGTGAAAATTATATGGAATATTCCCAACATTTGTACGAGGTCCCATCATTCATGAAGTTAATGTGGTAGGTGGTTCAACCCAAAAATTACAGGGAAGGAACGATTTTCATGATATGAAAAAAAGGAGAATAGCTGATGAATACATTAATGGACTTCCCAGTCTTTGCCGAAATTCATAAAAAAAATTGGGCATCCAGATTCCAAACCCTACATTGGGCATCTGGGATGTGCAACTTCAAATTTACATGACTAATGTAAACCATTTTTCCTCTAGTTTTCGCCTGGTCAAAAGCTTGAATAACAAAATTTTCATAGCATTAACAGGTCTCTATCACCTAAAGCAGCAAGGTTGGATCTTGCATAAGAAATTAGTTTGATGGCCTTATCAATAAACAAAAAACAAAAGGGCAAGGAATCAAGTATCATTAGATTAGTATGTCCCAGTATAAATCAAATATCTGTTGGGTTGTGGTCTAGGACCAATTTGGAGCACTTGCAACAATGATGATCCAGGTTCAAAACCCCAGGGTTTAATCCTTGTGGCACCCTTCAATGGTGGAAGATACCATGTTTTTAAAGTAGATTTTGCGTGGAGTTTTGTACCAAAAATGACTTGCAATTTTTATTTCTTTTACATAAATTTTTATTTGGTTTTAAATTTTGGCTTTGTCATACATGGGCCTCTTCTATCCTTTAGGGAAACCATTTATGGCTAACATTCCATGCCAATAGGGTGATTCCATGAGAAGATAACATTGAATGGTATACGACGTATATAGAGAAAGAAAAAAAAATTGCAGGTGCATATCCCTACAACCTCAGTCGAGAAAATGTAATTTTTCTCTATAGCCCAAATGTATAGGTGAGAATCCAATAGCATGACGGATAGATATCAACCACCTAACATTCTGTGTGAGCTTGACGTCTCAAATTCAATGAAAACCATTGATTTTTTTGATTTGTTTTATGTGGAAGTTGGTCATGGGTTTTGACTCCTCGTGTTCTATAATATTACCTTAATTCCATGGCATAATCCCACAGAAATATTTTCTCACAATGGTATATAAACCTGTGTAAAAAATAAACACTGTCAACCCTTGTAAACATGTTTCTTTAATTCACACTCCTCTGCACAGCTTAGATCAACAACCTACCGAGACTCATATCATAATATTACTTTCACTGGCCTCAACTATTAGAAAAGGGTCTGTTCTTGTTTCAAAGGTGCTTCCCAAGATCATCCAGCCAAGTCCTCTCAAGCCAAGACACTCTTTAGATGACATTATTAAATAGTGCATCAGATCTCTTTCTGTGCTTGAATCCACTACAGACACCTGCTCCTTGCTAAACTCACCCGACTCGCCTTGGGGAGGATATTGTTGGAAATTGGGTTAAATGCTCCCCGTGTGTTTCTCAACATGGACTAATCACCTCTCGTGGATCCTAAATTTGGTGATTTTAGCGAATACTAAAGCCTACGGGTTTTGGTCTAATGAAAATTGTGATTCCAACATTCATAAGATTACATGTTTTTTTCTTATCTTATCTTATACAATTGTATTTAAAATCTTAATCAATAAAAAGAATAAACACGAGAAAATTAGAAAAAATCAAAACCTTAAATAGTAAAAGAAACTAACATTCCTAGCAGAATTCGACATTTGAAATTCCTTCCACCTGATTATACAAAACCTGAAAGCTCGTAAAACCATGGATTCGGTCCACACCTTGCTCCAATGTGGCCGAAGAAATGGAAGGGCCGAGTCGTGGAAAACGCATTCACTGTTCAGGTTCAGGGCGAGTCAGTTTCCTTAGGGTGTCGGGCAGTTTAGTAGGGTCGAGTCAGGTTCAACCCGAGTCTGTATGCAGAGCAGTGATAACGCATTCGGAACAGTGATTCGGGCATCAGACAATTTCTGGGTCGAGTCAGGCAGTGCAGTTAGAGCCGGAGCAAGCACACGGTTCCACTTGCTCCGACTCTTGAAGGGTGTATTTTTTGCAGGCGGGAATAGGGAGGTTGGAGTGAAATATGAAATTTTTTTGAGGCAAGATTTGGAATTAAAAATTAAAAATTAAAAATGAAATGTAAATAATAATATTTAAAAAAAAATTATATATATTATTAAATAAAAAATTGAATATAAATATATAAGAAATTAAGGTGTATATACATTATTTAATATGTAAAACTTACAACTTTCCACACACACGACCCGACTCGAATGTGTTTCCTTGGGCGCCCTCACACAACACAACCCGACCCAACCGAACTAAGGCACAAGGGAGAAAACGGAAAACGGGTCGCACGAACGTGCACATTAAGGGACACGGGTGATCACAACTTAGAATTTTTGATACGAATTCCCTCACATGACCCGATTCAACCTGACCCGAACGTGTTTCCTTGGGTGCCCTCCCACAACATGACCCGACCCGCTCGAACAAAGGCATGAGGGAGAAAACAGAAAACATATCACACAAACGTGCACAAGGAACATGAGTGGTCACAACTTAGCATTTTTTATGCGACCACCCTCACACGACATGACCCAACCCGACCCAAACACGTTTTCTTGGGCGCCCTCACACGGCATGACCCAACCCACCTGAACGAAGGCACAAGGGAGCGAACGACAAACAGGTCGCATGAATGTGCACAAGGCACAATGGCGGTCACAAATTATCTTTTTTGATATGGTTTCCCTCACACAACCCAACCTAACCCGACCTAAATGTGTTTCCTTGGGCGCCCTCACACAGCATGACCTGACCCGACCCGACGCCCCCGAATGAAGGCACAAGGGAGAAAACAAAAAATGGGTCACACAAACGTGCACAAGACACATGGGTGGTCACAAATTAGCATTTTTGATACGACCTCACTCACATGACTCGATCCGAATGCATTTCCTTGGGTGTCCTCACACGACACGACCTGACCTGACCTGACCCAAACGCATTTCCTTGGGCGTCTTCACACGACCCGACTCGACCTGAACGTGTTTCCTTGGGCACCCTCACACGACCCTACATCCCGAACCGCCCAAACAAAGGCGTAAGGGAGCAAAGGAAAACAGGTCACACGAACATGCGCCACAAGGCACACGATTGATCACAACTTAGGATTTTTGATATGACCTCCCTCACATGACCTAGCCCGATCCGACCCGACCCGACTCGACCTAAATGCATTTCCTTGGGTGCCCTCACATGGCATGACCTGACCCGCCCGAACGAAGGCACAAGGGAGAAAATGGAAAATGGGTCGCATGAACGTGCATAAGGCATACGAGCGATCACAACTTAGCCTTTTTGATACCACCGTCCTCACATGACCCAACCCCGTGACCTGCTCGAACGCGATTCATTGGGTGCCCTCACACGACCCAACCCAACCTAACCCACCCGAAATAGTTTCCCTCGGCGCCCTTACATGACCCAACCTGATCCGCCCGAACGCATTTCCTTGGGCGCCCTCATGACACAACATGGCTCGACCCATCCCACTCGAACGCGTTTCCTTGGGCACCGTCACACGACCCGAATACAAAGACAAGGTTGCAATTGGTATCGAATATTGGAAATTATATTGGTTGGTATTAGTGAAACATTAGCAGGTGCAAGACATTGGTCAGGGTCGAAGCTGCATAACAAGAGATGGCGAGTTGGGAAGAATGTCAAGGGAGGATTTTTCAGACCTTCTACAGGTTGAGGTGTATGAAAGAAGAGCACCCATGGATTTGTGTTGAACTTGAAGTCTTGGAGGAGAATGTTGAATTAGAGCTTCTTTGACTTGGTTGGGCAATGGAGCAGGATGGAGCTGCAGATTGTGATGAAGAAGAAGAAGTCGAGACATGTGAAGAAGAGGATGTTGCAGATGTGTCAATGATAGAGGAATAAATTGATGAACACGTTGGACTGAGATCGTAGACATTGCAGACAGTGATGATAGAGGACCCTTATATGGGTTAGGGGTTAGGGTTTATGGGTCAGGAATTAGGGTTTAAGGGGTTAGGGGTTAAGGGTTTAGAGGTTTAGGGTTTAGGGGGTTTAATGGGTTAGGGGTTAAGGGTTTAGGGGTTAGGTGTTAAGGGTTTATAGGTTTAGGGTTTAGGGGTTTAGAATTTTAGGGGGTTAAATGTGATAGCGGTTGGGAATTGTGGCTAAGGATTCAAGCTCCATGGAAAAAACTAAAGTCATAAAAAAACTTAATGGTTTGGAAGAATTTTCTAAAATACCTTTCCTAATAGACAAACCCCATTGGATATAGAATTCCAAAGTTGTATTTGTAGCAAGTAGTTCATCTTGAAAGGTGGAGGGAACTGAAAACAAAGTGGAAGGCAAAAATATAATGATTAAAAATTAAGACTAATTGTGGAAAAATCTCAAAAGGAATATTTGGGGATAGAGGGAAAAAGAAGTATGACTATGAAATGGAGCCTTAGAACAATAGGGAGGTTCAAATACAGTTCACCCATGAAAATTCTGGTTTTGAAAAAGTGAGAGGGCTATGAGGTGCCCATAAGATGCTAGCCCCAACCCGACCTGAATACAATGACAAGGTTGTGTTTCCTGGGTGCCCTCACATGACACAACCCAATCCGACCAGCTAGAACATGTTTCCTTGGGTGCCGTCACACAACAGGACCTGACCCGACCTGCTCGAACACATTTCTTTGGGCGACATCACATGGCACAACCTGACCGGACCCTCCCGAACCCATTTCCTTGGGTGCCATCACACGACCCGACCCGACCCGACCCAAACTGCCCAAACGTCAAAGGCATGAGGTATAAAATGACAAACGGGTCACACGACTGTGCACAACACACACGAGCGGTCATAAAATTTTTTGATACGGCCTCCCTCACACAATCTGACCTGAATGCATTTCCTATGGTGTCCTCACATGGCACGACCTGACCCGCCCGAATGAAGGCACAAGTGAGAAAACGAAAATGGATCATACAGACGTGCACAAGGCACATGAGCGGTCATAACTTAGCATTTTTGATATGGTCACCCTCACATGACCTTACTTGACGTAACCCAAACCGCCCGTACGCGTTTCCCTGGACGCCCTCACATGACCAGACCCGACTCGACCTGCCCGAACACGTTTACGTGGGCGCCCTTACATGACCTGACCCGACCTACCCTGACCTGCATGAACGTGTTTCCTTAAGCTCCCTCACACAGCATGACCTGACCTGACTCGTCCAAACTCGTTTCCTTGGGTGCCCTCACACGACCCGACCCAAACTGACCCGACCTGCCCGAATGCATTTCCTTGGGCACCCTCACATGTCTTGACCCGACCTAACCCACCCGAAAATGCTACCTCGGGTGCTATCACATGAAACGACTGGACCCGACCTACCTGAATGTGTTTTCTTGGCATCCTCACATGAAACACCTGACTTGGACCGACCTTCCTGAACGAGTTTCCTTGGATGCCCTCACACGACACGACCTGACTTGATTCGCCTGAATGCATTTACTTGGGCGGCCTCGCATGACACGATCCGACCAAACCTGCCTGAACGCGTTTCCTTAGGTGCCCTCACATGACCCAACATGACTTGACCCAGACATGTTCCTTGGGCACCCTCACACGATCTGACCTAACCTAACCTACCCAAACGTGTTTCCTTGGGCGCCCTCACAGTACGGCACGACCCGACCTGACCTGACCCGAATGCATTTCCTGCGATGCCATCACACGACCTGACCTGACTTGACCCGCCCGAACCTTGATTAAGGCACGAGGAATAAAATGACAAACAAGTCAAATGAAGGTGCACAAGGCACACTAGCAGTCACAACTTAGAATTTTTGATACGATCTCCCTCACACGATCCAACTTGAACATGTTTCCTGTGATGCCCTCACACGACACAACCCAACCTTCCTGAACGAAGGCACGAGGGAGAAAAAGGAAAACGGATCGCACAAACGTGCATAAAGCACATGGGCGGTCATAACTTAGCATTTTTTATATGACCTCCCTCACACGACCCGACCCGACCCGACTCGACCCACTCGAATGCGTTTCCATGACCACCCTCACAAGACTGGACCAGAACCGAAATGGCTGAACACATTTCCCAAGGTGCCCTCACACAACATGACCCGACCCGCCCGAACGAAGGTACAAGGGAGAAAATGGAAAGTGGATCGCATAAACATGCACAAGGCACACTAGTAGTCACAACTTAGCATTTTTTATATGACCACCCTCACAAAACTCGAACCGACCTGACCGGACCCACCTGAACACATTTCCATGTGTGCCCTCACACGACCTGACCCGACCTGACCTGGACGAACGTGTTTCCCTAGGCGCCCTCACACAACCCGACTTGACCCACCCCGACCTGCCCGAACACGTTTCCTTGGGCACCCTCACACAACACAACCCGACCTGACCTGCCCAAACACATTTCCTTAGGTGCCCTCACATGACCCGACCCGACTCGCATGAACGCGTTTCCATGGGCACCCTCACACGACTCGACCCGAACTGAACAAACCCAACCAAACACGTTTCCTTTGGCGCCCTCACACGACCTGACCTGACGCGACCTGCCCGAACGCGTTTCCTCGGGTGCCCTCACATGGCACGACCCAACTCAACCTGCCCAGACGTGTTTCCTCGGGCGCCCTCACACGACTCGACTTGACCCGACCCACCCGAACGTGTTTTCTTGGGCACCCTCACACGACCCAACCTCACACGACCCAACCTCACATGACCCGACTTGACACGACCCAACTTGACTCGACCTAACCTGACCGGACCTGAGCCTCACACAGTTTCATCGCTATTCCGACGTTTGGAGCGATCGTCGTTATTCCGACATTTGGAGAGTGTTGGTGCAAGTATGACGTTTGGAGAATGCAATCACAAGTCTGACGTTTGGAGTGATGTCGTCATTATTCCGACGTTTGGAGAGTTTTTTCGTAAGTCTGACATTTGGAGAGTTTCATCGCTATTCCGAAGTTTGGAGAGTTTTGTCGCTATTCCAATTCTTTTTGGCAGGATTAAAAAAAATTGAGAAAAATTTGAGAACTTTTCGACAATACGTCAAAAATGTCAAAACTAAAGTGTCGAAAGATTGACCATATGTACTAGTGTGGCATGGTTCAAGGGCTAAGGAGGTTTTTCATCAGCCTCCTTGAACTCATGCCTTGCTTCCATCATCCACATTTTCAATGGAAAATACCATCCCTCCTGCCTTATGAATTTTTCCCTCCTTAAATTCCATCACCTTCTCCTCCTCCTTCACTTCCCCTCAAACCCATTACTCATACATTATATCTTCCACCTACCTTTTCCTTAATGCTACCCTCCCTTCATCCACTCAATCTAATCAATGACTTCTACCATAGATGTGTATTTGTGACACTACTATTGTTATATTTTAATTAAGAAGGTATGGGATCTAGAATAATCCCTTAATAGCACTATCCAAAATCTTGAAAACATTTAGGGAGATTCAATTATTCTTCAATCATCTCCTCTTGATGCAAGTCTCAATTAGAAAATTTTCAAGGAAGAATGGAAGAGAATAGGGGCACCTATAAACTAGAGAAAGATAATTTACTACAAGTTGTTGAGCATTATGGAAGGGAAAATGAGGTTCCCTTGGAGGACCTCAATTAGAAGAATATAAAGCTAGAAGAGTCCAGTGGAGCTCTCATAACCCATTCATGCAAATTTCCCATTTTATGGGTTACTTTACCATGAAAACAAATATGTTAGGAATTCCTTTTGAAGCAACAATTGATAAAAAAAAATGACATAGAAATTTAGGTGAAATAATACTTAGTGCTTTTTTGAGGTGTTAGTATTTGTTTATTTATTTTTGTATTATCAATATTTTTTAATAAATTAATATGTTATATGATCAACCAATTACCCTTGTCATAGAAAAACATTTTATTTTTAACTAAACATTTTATACAGTAATGTGTCACAGAGAACTTCCTAATTTTATAGGTAATTTTAAATGTTAATTTGGTTAAATTGAATCAAAATTTCCTTAAATATAACCATAATCATTATTAAAAAAAAATCAAAACTAAAAAAAAATGAAAGTGATAATATGAATTATAATTTAACCTCAATATATTCACATGAAAATAAAAAAATTAAAGTTTGTGTGATCTAGGCTTATGCGGGAACATAATAAAATACAAAATAAAAATAAACGTAGAGATGCAACATGAATAACACTTCATTTAATTAATATTAAATAGTGAAAAATGCTTACATACAGAATGGAAAATAAACTAGCTTGGGCGATGGTAGCTTATTTCTAATAAGAGATGTGGCGTCTACACACCTCTAAACTATGTTACAATGAGGCTCAAGGTCCCTTTTATTATTGAACAACATGGGAAAACCCTAAACAACCAAAACCATAACCCTAGGAGATGGAACACCAAGAGTTTGTGGGCCTCGTTGGGGTTAGTTGGGCAACCAAGTTCCTAGGGCCGTAACTTGGTCATATTATCTCTGTTTGGCATGTGCGATATATCATCAAAAATATCTCTCTAAGTAATATAGGTTTCATGATATGCACCTACCTATGGCCATGGGCCTATTACGTACCTCAAAATAACATTATTTAGAGGCTCAAAACTACTCCAAAAGTTTAGGATTCGAAAAATTGCTAAATATAGTAAATGTTGCTATAAATAAGGAAAATGATGAAACCGACTAGAGGTCTAGGTGGAATAGGTGGGTGGCCACCAATATCCACGTGGGTCATTCCTCCCCCATTTGGAAGCAATGGTCCCCATTGGGTGCAGAGTTTCCATGAGGTGAGGAAATTTCTGTTGAATCTGGTCCCTGGTGAACTACTTGCCCTGGTGAAGGAGTTGGCCTACTTTGACAACTCGATATAGCTAGATCCTTTGCTGACGAGTGTTCTTGATCTGTGTGTCTATGATTTGATTAGTTGTGGAATGTTTCATGCAGTCTGGGTTTAACTTTGTTTGTGTGAGTTGTTCTGCAATGTCGGATGTGTCCAACAATGGTGGAAAGTAGGGTTGAAGGCGATCCAAATTGAACATTGGGTGTAGACCAAGGAATGGTGGGAAAATGAGCTCGGTTGCGTTGTCCCCTACTACCTTGGTGATGGTGTATGGCCCATATTGGAGCAGGTGAACCTGTGATGGGGCCCAATGAGGTGCTCCTTTTGTACATGTAGCCAAACTTTGTCACCCACCTAGAGCTTGTGTGGCACCCAATGCTGATCATGCCACTGCTTGTACTTAGCATTGGATCTATCCAATATTTCATGGACCTATTGGAATATGTGTTAAATGTGCTCAATGAAGTTTTTCTCCTTTTTTTCTTTGGATTGGACATGAGTTGAATCTGCTTGAGTAACTACAAATGGTATGTCCACATCAATGGGACATATTGGATGGAATCCCAAGCCCACCTGAAAGGGGATATGGACAGTTGAGTTGTGGATAGCCCAGTTATAATTGTGTTATACACAGGGGAAGCTTTCATCCCATATGCGTGGATGCTTCAAGTTGTACATGTGAAAAATGTATACAATCATCATGTTGACGACTTGTGTTTGGCCATCAGTTTGGGGGTGGAAAGTTGTGGACTTTGTGAGCTTGGTGTCCATAATCGACTAGAGACTTGACCAAAATTTACTAAGGAACCTGTTATCCTGATATAAGATAATCGACTATGGGATCCCAATGTGTACCCACACTCATTCAAAGAAGAGTTTAGCAGTGGCTCTTGCTATGATATACTTCTTGCAGGCCACCATAATGGCCATTTTAGAGAATTTGTTGACGATAAAAAAAACATAGGCATTGCCATGCTTGGTAGAAGGAAGGCCCGACATGTAATCCATGGAGATTGATTCCCAAGGTCGACTAGGGGTAGAAATCAGATTGTATAGGCATTTTTTCTTGATGGTCAGTTTGGAAATGGCATAGGAAGTGCATGATGTTATGTAATTCCCAACATCATGTCGAAGGTGCAGCCAGTAGAAATACTTCTGCAGTACTGCCACTATTTTCTTAACCTTGAAATTTCCAACAATCTGACAGTAGTGCGCTTCCCAAATCATTATGGAATGCTTGCTTGAAGGAACACAAAGGTGTCCCAGGTGGCATAACAGTGCATCCTGGAGGTGAAAATTTGCAACTTTCTTAACCTCTAGGAGCGTCTGGTATGTGTTGCTAAATTCTGGATCACTTTTGTTGAGATGCACCAACCTTAAGTCTTGTGTCCACAAGAGTCGAGCACAATGGTTAGCGCCACGATCGGCGGTCAATTGAGGAAATTCGCAATGTTATTGGTGTTTCCCTTATTGTACTTGATGTTCAAATGGAACTGTCGCAGTTATGTGGACCATTTTTTATGGTGAAAATTCTACAACTTCCCTTGTGTCTGTATGAACTGCAGGAGTCAGTGATATGTGTGGATGGCCGTTTCCTTCCCCAAAATGTAATGCTTCCTTTGTCGACAACCATACACAATGGAATATATTTATTTTTCATAGGTGGGATACTTCCAGACTGTGCCTGCAAGTGTTTCACTATGATATTCCACTAGATGCCCCTGCTGAGTAAGTACTGCCCCAATAACATCGTCAGAGGCATCTGTCTCGATCTCAAATGGTTACTGCAAGTCTAGTAATGTGTGCATTGGTGCTGATTAGAGGTTATGCTTCAACTCTGTGAACACCTTATGTTGAGATTCAAACCAAATGAATTTTTCTTTTACTCCTCCCTTGGTGACTTGACTCAAAGGCCAAGTGATATGAGAGAACCACAACACGAACCTATGGTAGAAATTGGAAAGACCCAAAAATCTGAGGAGCTCTGTTAGAGTGGTTTGGGTTTGGAAATCCGGGATGACCTAGATCTTGGTTGGGTCCACATGCACCCCCCTCCCATCAATAATGTATCACAAAAGTGCATTTCTCCAAATTGGCACACAACTTGTGTTTCTGTAGTGTTTAGAGGACTTGTTGAACGTGGTGTAGATGCTCTTTCCAACTCTGGATGAAGATCAGGATGTCATCCAAATACACCGCCACGAATGAGTTGGTGAATGGTTGCAATATTTCATCCATCAACCTCATGAATATTGTAAGAGAATTCATTAACCCGAAAGGCATGACCAACCATTCAAAGAGGCCCTCCTGGGCTTCGAAGGAAATATTCCACACATTGAAGGGTTTGATTGGTACTTGGTGATACCCGTACTTCAAGTCGATCTTGCTGAAATATTTGGCACCCTTGAGTTGGTCCAGAAGGTCATCAACCTACGAGATTAGATACATATTTCAGATAGTGATCTTGTTCAATGCTCGATAATCAATACAGGTTCTCCAAGTGCCATCCTTCTTCTTCACCAACACGATGAGGCTCCCACAGGGCGATGAACTTGGTCGGATGTGACCTTTCTGTAGTAGTTCCTGAATCTACCACTTGATTTTTCCGTTCTTCATAATAGATCACTGATAGTTCGATCCATTGGGTAGTGGTGGGCCTGGGGTCATATCGATGGAGTGCTTGACCTGAAAATGAAGAGGTACCCCTGCAGGTGAGGTGAATATGTCTAGGTACTACTCCACGCCCTTGTCCATATATTGTTTCCATGTGGAGGAGCCCTTTCTGAAGGTCATGGATACAGTCTTATTCTTGCCCCAAGGGTGGACCATCAGGAAAAAAAAAATTCTAGTTTTTGAAATGAACTTACTACATTGTTTTATAGTGATCAAAGAGATGGTAGTATGCGTTGCTACCTTTAGTATCCTGTACAAATCTTTTCCCAAAGTAAGAATAATAACACGAGGCCTAGAATCATACACAAAATGTCACTTCCACGAGTATGGTTGGCCTAATAATACATCACAAACATCAAGAGGAGAAATATCACATAATACCTCATCCGTGAAGGGATTGATGTTGTAGGGAAAGAGAGATTGTTGGGTGATACGGAGATCATATCCTTGGTTAAACCACCCGATGGTGTCCGACTGCGGGTGTGATGTGGTCAGCAGGCCCAACTGCTTCATGACCTCTACTAAAGTTAGGTTATTTTGGCTCTTTCTGTCAACAATGAACTGCAGCGGGAAACCCTTCACCCACATCTAGGAATGGAAGAGGTGCTCCCCCTCCTCTAGATATTCAGATTCTTGCTTCTGGATTTTGGTGGTGGAAAAAATGGCATTGGTTTCTGCATCGATAATATGCTTCCCTTTTTCATTCCCCTTGTTGGGTTCTGACTTAGAATCGGAACATGCATCTGATTCAGAAGCCTTCATCTCAGCCACCAATGATGTCCTGGCCCAAGACTCACTTGTGTTGTGAGTGGAGATCTTATGGAACTCACACCACTTTCCCATTTCCTTCTTTGTCATTGCGGTGTTTTTCTTCACTTGTGGCTTTGGCGGGCTCTCCTTGGATGCCCTGCCTTGTCTTTGTCCTTTTTTTCTGTGTTTTGGGGGTGCCTTTCCCTTGATTTTGATTCATATATCCAATTTCTTGCTTCTTCCGTTTGAATTTTTTATCAACCTTGGAAGCATACCGATATGCTGCACCAAACGAGGAGATGTCGAGGAACTTCATTTCCTCTTGAATGTATCTATGAATACAACTGTGGTACTTCAGCGACAAATGTCTCTCTGAATATTTGATACCCAACTTTGTGCGTAGGGTATGGAACAAATTCGTCAGCTCATGCACATCTTGATCCCTTTGTTGATGTAGCATAGTCGATTGTATGTACTTGTCCTCATATCTCCCCATAGTATAATATTGTTCCTTGATGACATATCTGAAAGAATACCAAGTGGGTGTGACCGAGAATAGGGAGGTTTCCCTCTCATCCTTTTGCTCATAGTAGGTTTCCCCCCAGTCCTTGACATGGGGGGTGGCTTTGAGGAGTGAAAAAGTAATATTTTCCCGGTTGGAAAAGTCATGAAATGAGAAATATCATTTTAATATATTCAACCATTTATCTACAATGTCTGCATTTATTTTTCCCTCAAATATGGGAATGTAAAAGTTTACTTGTACCTTAAAAGGAGTGGCGCCTCCAGAGTGGCTGCTGGATGAAGGTACACTGCCAGTGGGTAGACGTTGAAGGATTTGGGCAAATTTATCTATCATGGCATTTCTTTGTTTCTTGAAGACCTCCTCAAGAAATATTTTGATAGGATCTCCTACTCCATCCTCTTTCTTTTCTTTCACCATGGGAGGTTTTCGGGGTTTGCGAGGTTGATCTTGCAAAGGTTCAACCAGATCTATCCCTAAATCCATATACCTCGACCTCATTGGGAGCATGCAAAGAAATGTCAACAAAGAGAAAATCGCTTTGATACCACTGATACATACTTATGCAGGAAAGCAATAAAATGCATAAATAAACATAAACGCATAGATGCAACATGAGTGACACTTCATTACATTAATATCAAATACTGAAAAATGCTTACAGACATAATGGAAAATAAACTAGCTCTAGCGATGGTAGATCATCTCTGAGAAGAGATGTGCTGGCACATGCCTTTGAACTGTGTTACAATGAGGATCAAGGGAATTTTTATTCCTGAATAACATGGGAAAACCTTAAACAACAAAACACTAACCCTAGGAGATGGAATGCCAAGCGTTTGTTAGCCCCGTTGGGGTTAGTTGCACAACCAACTTCCTGGGGTCGTACCTTGGTCATATTATCTATGTTTGGCTCGTATAATATATCATCATAAAGATATATCTGAGTACTACAGGTCTCACCATAGGCCCCTACCAATGGTTGTGGGCCTGCTGCAGACCTCAAAAAAACGTCGTTTAGGGGGTAAAAATTGCTCCATAAGTTTAGGACCTGCTAAAAATAGTAAATGTTGTTATAAATAAGGAAATTGATGAAAGCGGCTGGAGGTCTAGGTGGAATAGGTGGGTGGCCACCAATATACACTTGGATCATTGTGTGAGACATATATGATCCATTACTAAAAAATAATTAGATATTTCAAATACATTGAATGTTTATAAATTGATCATTTAAAATATAATTTAAAATTCTATATATTCAAATGAAAAACTAAAAAATCAAAGGTTTGGTGAGATATATGACTTCTTACTTAAAAAGGAATTTAAAATTTTAATTTTGGCATTTGAAATTTGTAAATCCATATTTAATCATTGAAATACTTTGAAAAATAAAAAAGGTATTATTAAAATTAACGTTAAAAGAATTGATAAGATTTAAGATGATGATTTGTAATTTTAATTCAAGGTGAAAACCTTAAGCTTATTTTGTAACATATTTTGTATACTCTCTATAAATTTTTTAATTTAATTGTCCTATGCTTATAAATGATTATAAATGTATTTGAACAACCTAAAATGTGAGACCACAAATTCACGATCCAAAGGGGAAAAGTAAGAAGAACCTCAGAGGTGTTAGTTGGCACCACTACTTAATAAAATGTGTAGCTAGCAAGAAATATCTTGAATAATGTTCCACGAGGAAAATGAAGAGACACACATGAAAAAGGATAAAAATGAATTCAATAAAAGAGGGGTTGGATGGAAGAAATTAGATGAAGGAAATTTTTTTATTTTTGGACAAGGAACCAAACTTGAGCAAATGTTGAGTGTTGGTATAGTATGTTGAGGCTGAGGGAATGTGATTCCCTATGTTAATGTTGTGAAGTTGTCAACTATGCGTATGTCCGAGCTTCAATAATTTCAGTGGAAATATCAGAGGAGTTGGGTAACAAGTGCTTGCCTAAATCATTTGATAAACCTATCAAGGTGCTTGCCAAGAAGATTGATAAACCACCCAAAGCGCTTGTTGTTGGGATGATAAACCATCAGGCAAGAGGGTTCTTGTTGAAATGACTAATAAACCATTGGGTGCTTTTCATGAGGGTTGATAAACCACCTAGTTCTTGTCAAGTAAGTTGATAAACCACCTAAGATGATTTCTTTCGGGTTGGTAAACCACTGGCAGAGTTCTTGCGATAATTGATAAACTACCTAGAAATGTGAATTCATGTAATGCTTTCCATGTCTGAGAAACCACATGTAATGAAAATTCCCATAGTCCTAGTGTTGAGCATGATTTATAGCTGAGTGTGATTGAAAAATTCTCTTGGATCGTGGATTTGGATCAAGGGTGACTACTGCAATAAATACAGGTTGTAGTTGATCTAAGGTTTGGTTGAAAATTGAAGTTCCAGCTTCAAATTTAGCCATTTTTATATTTTATATAAGTGTTAGTAATTATAAGCTATGAATATAAAAATTAGTTATTTATTGAAATTGATGTATATATTTGTGATAATTTTTCATGGTTGTAGGAAATTGTTGCATGGAATTAACACGAAAAATGTCTTGATTGTTCTAAGGATTAAATTGGAAATCTACCTTGAGGTTGTAAGAAAGATGTTTTTATTTTATATGCAAGTTAACATGTTAGATGTGGACATGTAGGGGATTACTATTTCTCACATTGTTGCCATAACTTTTCTTTTGGGAGGTTATAAAATTTTAAATGTGGACTAGGGTGAGGGGAAATCCTACTGATCCTTTAGTCTAGTTTTCAAATCTTCAATCGTGAAATTTTAGGAAATATTATCAGAGGAAGTTGGGCTTCTTAAATGCATATTTAAACAAGTTGTTTTGTCATTTATGCTATACATTTTCTTCTAGGAGGTTCTAGAAGATGAATCTCGGACCAAAGTGAGGGGGAATCCTATTGATCATCTAGTCCAAATTTTAGATCTTGGGTCACGATATTTTAGGAGATATGATCAAAGGAAGTCAAGTTTCTTGAATGATTCTAAAATCGTGCATCAAAGTAGTCATGTTGGAATTTTTGATACAACATTTATTCTTAGAGGTTCCAGAAGCCAAAAATTGGACCGTAGTGAGGGAGAATATTGTTTATCATTTTGTACAACTTTTAGACCTTGTGTCACTATATTTTAGGAGATATGAATAGAGGAAGTATAACTTCTTGAATTCTCCTAAAATCTCGCATCAAATAGGTCATGTTAGAATTTTTTCTATAACATTTCATGTGGGAGGTTCCAAGATTAAAACTTGAACCTTAGTGAGGAAAAATTTGTTGGAACCAGTATATGTTATAGTATTTCTATCCAAACCTTCCATTTATAATCCATATTCATACCCTTACAACATATTTCATAACTATTATATTACCAATTTTCACTAAATGCATTAATTTTACCTTATGGTTAGTTATTAATGATTTCATGTATTTTTAAATATTAAATGAGTTTTTAAGATGGTTTTATCAATGACAATTTAATAATGTGGTTATGTTTCCAAGGATCATGTTTCACTACAAAAATTTCTATCTCTCTATTAGATCAGTAGTTCGGTACTTAATTATGCACTCGCACAAATAAAGGAAAAAAAGTCAAAATTATAAAATATGTTTTTCTTTCTAAAACCTTGGTAAATTATGTGCTACATGGGCTTAATATGATGGTGAAAGCCTTGGAATTTACCCATCTCACACATGTGGGATCCTCGCACATGATTTAAGCTAGAGAAAAAAATAGGTAACAATTTTGAAACTGCCATGTTCTGCCTCGATTTACGTGTATACTGTGGCGAATCTCAAGAATATGAAAAATGAGTGTTTGAAAAACATAGTAATTTAATTATATCTCAAGTTTTTTCCAAAAATTCCATATGGATTAAAAGTTACAGGTGCTTTGAAGTAGATTTGTACAATTTTTTTGAAAACCCAAATTGGCAAAAATATTTAAACAACCAACTTCAAGAACGATTTTCGAGGCCATGGAATTGAATAAGGAAATTATAAGAGAGTTTTTTTTTATAATATTTAGAATTATCCTCCATAGAAATATTTCCCCAAAATAAATCATGTTAGAGAATATATGGCTGGTTCTTTAATGCCAATTTGTATAAAATGACAAAAAAATCAGATTTCTGAGATTTTCCTCTAAAGTTGTAAATTTATTTTCTGAGTTTAGGGGATTGGATATTATCCTTAAATTCACTAGTTTTTATGTATAAATAGAGCCTCATAGGACTGATAAAGGGGATCATGAGTTTGTAATTTAACATTTTTGTAAGAAAAGGAGAAATTGTTGCAATGAAGATTAATTATTGAAGTTAAAGCATCTTGCCTAAATTAGTTTTTGGGCACGTTGTCAGGTCAGGAAGGGCCCCTTGACTCAGGTAACACATTTTTTTTATTCATAGAGTGGGGTAGTATTTTTTTTTATTGATTGCATATTTTAATTGATGTTTCTTTTCAATTTTTCATTACATTTGTATTTAACACAGTATTAGATCTATTGCTCTATTCTTAGATATGTTAATAAAACATGTTATGAGCACATTCAAATTGGTTTTCCAGGCTTAAGAGTCAAGAAATATTGAAGTTGGTTTCTTAATATACTTCATTATTTTGAATTTTAATTTCCAGCTTTTCGGTACTTAATTCAGTACCAGAACCAAAATTGTAATTTCAGTACTTAATTTGATACGAGAAACTAGACTCTACATCTGAATACTAAATAATATGTGGTTTGTAATTTAGGATTCTTTAATTAATTAAGAGCTTTGAAGTCACTTGGTAAAAGATTCCTATAGAAAATATGAACCTACAATATGTCATTACGACTCTAAGCCTGCTTAACATTTATTTTTGATAGTTTATTAATGCATTTCTTGTAGTTTATTGCCTTGTTTTCTTTACTTTCCTTACACTCTTTTGCTTATAGTTGTTGACATTTTTTTTTTTTCAATTTAATTTTATACAACATGTTTAATGATTTTTTGTATGCATCATTGTAGGATTAAAACCACTAAAGTATCAAGACATAATATGCTACATACCTAAAACAACATGAATATTGTTTCTTGGTAGCAAAATATTGTGGTTTGGAACCCGATAAGAATTAGAGTCCCACAGTCCAGTGATGAGTGATTAGTTCTTTCTAGTGTTAGTTGTTAGCATAGGTTAGAATAGGCTCTAATATTACATTTCTTGTGCTTGCATATCTAATTCTTACGATCTTGGATTCGATACTTAAATGTTGGAATTAGAATACATATAGTTCCACTAACATTTTTGGCACTGTTTCCGGGGAAGTGCTAAATGGATTAGGCATAATGGTTTTCAAGAGTTTTTTTTGCATGATCTTAGTTACATGGACAACTTGGGGGAAAAGATAAAATGGTGAGACGAGAGGTAATAACCCGCGAATCCACTTTGGTGGGGTTGCTCCAAAGCCTTGATGTTTCCTTCTTTTTCTTTGCAAGTGTGTTTTCTTTTAGATTGCTTCACGAAAAGAAGAAGCCTAACTTGTGTGAATATATAACTTGGTGACAACATGGTCTTAGTATCATGGTGATGCTTCGAGTACATGATTGGTTTGCTTGCATTTGTTTTAAGTGTGTTTCCTTATAATTTCTTTAGGATTTTTAATAAGGAAATCCATACACTAATCCATTTTTAGGAAAAATATTGACAACCAACAAAAAAATATTCAAGGATGATCAAGATTTTGGAAGAACTCTCTCATATCCTAGTAGCATTCGGGATATCTTCTTCTCAGGAAGGAAAAATCTTGACAATAGTCAAGAACTTATTTTCCTCCCCAGAAGTGATAAAATAATAACAAATCCATGAACCACATTCACAAGAAGATCTTCACACATGCAAACCTGTTGAGGAAACCGATGAATCATGGACCATATCCTATGGAGAGAAACCGTTACAACCTGAGATTGAATAATTCATACCTATCAGTGTATCCTCTGAGCACACAAGAGGATAATCGTTTGATGCTAGAATATATGAAAGGCACGGTAAAGGAGGATATGTTAAATGAGCCAAATAATGAGGTAAACCAAGAGAATTTTAATTTTGTTGAAAGTTGGTTTCAAGCAATTATAAGGCCATATCACTCCTTCATTCTTCCTTACTTCTTGAAATCATCATTAAAATAGATGTTTGTTCATACTCAGGTATGAATTTAATATTATATTCTAAACTTGAGTATGAATGCATTTTTATACATATTATGCACATGGTTACATTGGAAATACTCATATAATTGAGGAGATAATTTTTTTTTCTCAATTAGCATAGGATATTAAATAAATTAATAAATAAATATGTGTTGCATATAATAGTTAGTTTAGTTCTAACAATATAGAGCAACATCTTTCTCAATTTTTTTTATTTAAGTGGAAATGCTAACAGTTAAAAAAAAACTAGTTGAAAATGGGAGATCTATGTTCCAATAGCAGATTTATGTTGGGGTCTCTTTCAATTGCATTTTTTTCCAATGAAAATTTCCACTTAGTCTTATTTCCAACTACAATAAGATGTTGGGACCTTTTCAACATCTTCAATTCATTCTCTTTGGCATATTAAATCGACATTCGTCATTTCTGATCAGGTGATCATGTCCTAATTGGATAAAATGCTCAAAATTTTATTTGCTCAGAATTGGTTGAAACCAGAACGACGGGAAAGGTCTCGTCAAAACAATCCTGTAGCCGTGAATGACACTCAAAACCGATACTGTATGTGGAAGATATTCAAGTTTGAAGTTTCTCAATTTTAGGGAAAAGCCTAATTTGACTCAGTTTGACTTTGAATAAAAAATTATTTAAAAAGGAATATTCCACTGAATATTTTGCAGAATATTTTGTGCAGGCCAATCAAAGGGTGCCACGTGGCCTGCCCGGAGGCCGCCACGTGGCCCCAAGACTTCAAACAATGGATTGTGTAACATTATATATGACATCGACAAGGTTTGAAACCGGGTCTGGGCGTTGCCAGTCGGGCGGCCCGACCGGGCGCTCTACAATGAGTCTTAACTATATTGGTTCTGAACTTCTATTTAAACCTTATGTTAAATTTGGGCAGGCCCGAAAGGGGGCCAGCCCCCTCTACAACGTGACCCATAGCTCGGATCCAAGGGCTTAACACAAAAAACAGATAAATGTAACGGTTAATTTTAATGTGGTATGGATAAGGCCACATGTAATATGGCGGCGGGTTTGGAAGGTTTAATGTTATAGTTTTAAAACCGTTGGTCCAACATTATATGTCGATGGGTGTGGTCACATGCAGCCCGTGACCTTTAATGCCAACCCCTAACCATAGTGGAGATTCTAGCGAAGTGTGCCAGATATGGCATCGATCCCTAAAATGGTGGAGCTATCTACAGTTCCACCACATTTGGTGGAGGTTTTCTAGCCCTGATTAGGCAAAAAGTTATTTTGGTCATAAATTTTACTAGGGAAGACCATTTGGAGCGAATTTTTATTTCTATTTTGGGTAACTTGAGCATTCTAGAACCAATGGTGTATGTTTCAGAGCCAACAGAGTTCATCTTTAGGTACTTGTTCAACAGAGAAGCTTGGAGAGCCATCAGGGCCTAGGGAGTGTTGGAGCTGTATTGGGCTATGGTTAACCGTTGGAGGTGAAACAAAAGCCTATCTTTACTGTTTCCTGTGTTCTGGACTCATTTCCACAGCTTGTTTTTCCTTTTTAGGCTTTCTAATCACTTTATAATCAATTTTTAGCATAATAAGAGCAAGGACATGCCCTTTTGGGGGCCTTGGACCCGACAGATGTAGCCCAGGAGGGGTGAATTGCCTTATCATATGCTACGTTATATTCTATGATTTATTTGCTTTGTTTTATTAGAGTTAAAGATGTTAAACAGTAAAAAGAAATAAGCCTCCTACACAAAAAAAGACTCATAAATTCACCAAAATCATTTTGTTCCAATTGCAAAACATATTAAACAGTTTGCACACATAAGTGTATGGATAATGAACACCTTGCACTAGCAAACAAGTAGTTTCATTTCCAGATCATTAGTGATTACTTCTATTGTTTCTTTAGGCAGAGTCTGTAAAGGGCCAAATAGCACTAGTAGAAAATGATGAAATTAGTGACTAAGTGACCAAAAAAGTTAGTCACCACATTTATTTCAAGTGAATTACTACTAAATTTGAGAAATTTTAAGTGACTGAACTAAAAATGACTAACTTAAACGACTAATTTAGTCTAGGAATAAAATATAAAACTAGATAATAAGTGATTAAACAAAAAATGACTAACTTCAATGACTAATTTAGTCTAGAACTAAAATATATGAGTAGATAATAAGTGACTAAACTAAAAGCGACTAAATTAAATGACTAATTTAGTCTAGGACTAAAATATATGAGTAGAAAATAAGTGACAAAATTAATAATGATTAACGTAAATGACTATTATAGCCCAAGAATAAAAATATGACCAAATAGAAAGTACAACAAGTATATGAATTAGTCATTTATGTTAGTAATTTTTAATTGTGTCACTCCGGAAATAAAAAAGTTCAATTTTGAAACTGAAGTGTCACATTTCACTACAGGGGTCTTTGAATCCATCTGCAGTGTTAAAATTTAGAGACGAAGGGGTCTTTGAATCCATCTACAATGTTAAAATTTTGAATACCCTTTTGTCTCTAAAGTTTAACACTAGAGGGTTGTTTCTACTCTCACCTTAGCACTAAATCCTCTCACTTTGGATTATGTATTGAATCTCGGGGATATCCCAAAGCACAAATTTATGGGGTCCTTTGTGCAACTAGATCACTAGCATTGAAAACCATTTCCCCCCTCATATAAATTATGATACGTATAAAATGTACCCTCAAACATGGTTAAATGTGCTCTTTATACACTTGTAAGCATCATATGTGATTTGAAAGCCTCCTAATTTATTCAACGTATATACAAACACACACGATTCTTCTTAACGACTATCACCACCACCACATTTTCACCCAAATTTAGATTTTAACAATTAAATATATAAGTATACATAAAATTAGAAGGTATGTGTATTAATGCAGAATAAAGACTTGAACATAGGGAAGTGGTCTGTTTTTGCAATTAACATTTATTAATTTGGAAGAACATAATAAAATAAAATTAAACAAATCAAATAATTTCATCTAGTTATTTGAAATTAACAAATTATAATTCATGAAATTAACAATTTACAAGGTGCAAGGGATATAAATCTTCCACCATGATCTTTTCTTCCCCTTGTAATTGTCTAAGAATTTATTTCCATATCTCTATATCAAGATCTATGAGTCTTTTGTTTTTTTAATTACTTTAGTTTAGAGAGATTTTTTTTTACCATTTGCTTAAATTTTCTTAACAACATAGAATTTTTTTTTTTTTTTTTAAAGGCAATAAAAAAACTTTGTTTTTGTTTTTTTTTTTTTTTTAATTATTTGAGTTAAAATTATTATTTTTAACTATTTGCTTAAATTTTCTTAACAACATAGAAAATTTAAAAAATTATAAAAATCAATAAAAGAAACATTGTTTTTTTAATTATTTTAGTTTAAAAAGATTTTTTTTTACTATTTGCTTAAATTTTTTTAATAACGAAAAAAATAAAAAAATTATAAAAATCAATAAAAAAACATAAAAAAATAAAAAAATAAAATAAAAAGACTATTTAAAAATAAATAAATTAACATGCTTCATTCTAACAACATATATCACCATTTTCAAAAAAAAAAGAAAAGAAAAATGAATAAAGAAAAGAAAGACTATTTAAAACTCGTGAAATCTCAAAACTATACCATTCTCTTCATTACCCATTTATCACCGAATTAAGAGTTCAAAGGCCACTATTTGTTTTTTAAAATGATCTCAATTTTTCTTTTGTTTTTATATTTCCCTCCAACTATTTTTTTAGGTGATCTCGATTTTTTTTTTGTTTTTATATTTCCCTCCAAGCATTTAATAATTTGGTGGGAATTTAACCAAGTTTAAAATTCCATGGTTTTCTGCAGTATTGTAAGGTAATCATGTCAGACTCTGTCTTTGTCTTTCCAGACGGTCGTTCCACAGGGTAAGCTATTCATCTCCAATGTTGAATCCCAAATACTAAAATGCATTTTCTACATTTTAATTAATCGCAAACCCTGAATGCGGCTAGATTTCGATTAATCTCAAATGCTGAATGCATTTGCTTGAATCGGGTCTTTTATTTTGAATGTGGTGTGTTCTAATAAATTTTGGGTAAGGTTCCACATGATAACCATGTTTTTTTTTATCATTTTGGTAATATAGTGTTGTGAAGTGGCACAGTATGGAAAACTGGGCGTGTTGAAGAAATTTGGGGGCATTGAAGAGTGGAATGGGTCCAGCGATGGCAGGGATAGAATCTCAATTCCTTCAGTCTCTTCATTGTTAGATAGTGAATGTTGGAATATAGTAGGGGATGTTGCAGGAAAAAATGGGCATGCATAGAGGGCATTACTTTTCGAATGTCGATGAAGTAGTGAGTCGTTATCCATTGAAACATCAAGCAACACTTCTAGTAGCAGCCCTAATTCTACTTCTACTCTTATTCCTGTCTCCTCCCCTTGGTTTCAAGTAAGGATGCATTGTCATACTTTAATATACTGTAACGGATGAATATGTTTGCGGATGCACTTGGTCTCTATGAATTTGTTCTGGAAACAAAGCTTATCACCATCGAAGCTCACATTGGAAATGGAACATGTTCCCAAATACAAGGTCTCATGCCAAGGCATTTGAATGTTTTAATGTAGAAGCTCTTGCGCTTGATCCCTAGAATGCTTGTAGAAGCTCTTGCACTTGATCCCCAGAATGCTTGTGCTCTCATGCACTGTGGAGTTTTTTACAAATATGAAGGACACTTCTAGATGCAATAGAGGTTTGTTTCTCACATCTAACACAATTGCGGTTTTTTTTCATTTTCTGTACTTATTTTTTGTGTTACTTGTTTGTTTGAGATTCTTTATAGTAGTAGGGTTTTATATAGTATTTTGAAACCAAATGCATTTGAATATTACTAGCCGGTTAACCACAATATATATACAGTAACTATGGTACATGTTTCCCATCGCTTCTCAAGGATGAAGTATATAAAAAATTTGTGACTGTTTCTAATAGTTTGAATGGTTTTCAAGTTGAGAAGAAGAAGATTTTTTGTTTGTTGAAAAAAAAATCCACTGAAATGTAGTAGTATTTTTGAAAAGCTAATGCTTTTGGCAAGTATTGGTTGCCCCTGGGATGATATTAGCAAGATATACTGTATAAAGCCTCAACTTTATATATGGATAGTTCAGAGACAACACTGTAGAATCTGTATTCTACAGTGGATGTTCTGTCAAACCTGGGACTAAGAAAGGAAAATATAGGTAACATTATTTTATATTATCCTGAGATTCTTAGATGGGACCCAAGAAAATCCATGGCAGAAAATTTAGATTTTGCAAGCATTGGTTTGGATCAAAAGGAGATGACAGACAGATTTGAGTGATCCTTGTTATTTGCATGAGAATTTGATCAATTTGATTGAAGATATTACTTGAACTGGGCTTGAGAAGCAAGGAATTGTTGTGTCTATCAGAGAACATCTAAAAAACACAATGCTCATGACTCCATTGTCTAAGGTTTCTTCAGAAACATTTCAGAATATCCCTTCTGTACAATCAGAACTTGTCCATAAAAGAGATGATCTAGTTGTCCGTGGCTCTAAAAGAGAATATTGAAAAGCACAATGCATGTGACTGGATTGTCTAAAGTTTCTTAAAAAAAAATTCAGAATACCCTTTTTCAAGGATCAGAACTTCTATGTAGAAGAAATGATTTCAATGTCAGTGATGCTAAGCTCAGAGATTCACTAGGCACCCAAGAAAGAAATATCACTAAAATTTTACAAGAGCCAATTCAAAGACACAAGCTAAACCTTTGGTTGAAATTAGGCTTGATCCATTACCCTGAGTCGACTTTCAAAGATGCTAGAATGATTCGTTATGGAGGGAATAAGCTACAGGAGAGGTTAAGTTGTTTTTTGAGACTTGGGTTACCTTTCAATGATGTTTGTCAAATGGTGAGGACAAGACCAACATTATTGAGTAGAAGTTCAGATTTGATCCAAAAGAAATTCAATTTTCTTTGTAGTATGAAATTTAACCCACTGTAGGTTCTTCCATCATTTCCAAGATATTTCACGTTTGATCTCGAGGGTAGGATCAAACCAAGATACAAAATGTATGCTTGGCTGAAGAGAAACAATTTTCTTGAGAAAGAGTGTGGTGCCTATACCATATTTACACTACAAGAGAGAATATTTGTTCAACAATACGTTAACTGCCACCCTGAAGGGAGAAAGTATTTCAGTCTTTGCAATCTTGATAAAGTAATGTTCAGGACTCCATTGTCTAAGGTTTCTTCAGAAAATTTTCAAAATCTCCTTTCTGGATGACTAGAACTCCTCTATAGAAGAGATGATCTAAATGTCGAAGATGCTAAGTTAAGCTCATATAGAAATGTGAAAATTACATGATCTCAGTTAAAAAAGAAGAAGACTATGTCAGTCCTTATACATTCTATTGACACCATTTTTAGGATGGAAACATTAGACCTGTGAAGTTTCATCAATGTCAACTTTTCAAAAAATTACTTTTAATGTACCAATCCTTTTTAAGAAATCCCTACATGTTATCATATCAATCGATGCGGATTCCATGGCATGGACATCTAATATCTCATGGGGTGACACTTCTACAAACGTATTGTAAATTTTTGTAGATGTTCTATGCTTGACGCAACTTTAATTTTATACTCGATATCAAATAGCAATCACATAAACAAGAAAGTAAAATGCTGATAGAACATACCAATAGATCAACAGAAGACAAGCCAAAAATACACTTAACTTGATTAGCAAAATATATGTGATGTGGTGCGTTATGGCGATCAACATGATGCTTCAACTAGCAAAGTCTCTACACGGTCAGCCAACCAGAATGTGTCACACAACCCTCTTGGATAGGTCTATATATTCAACCCAAAGTCAACAAAAGTCAATGCTGTTCAATCAATGGTCAACGCAAAAATAGCAGTAACAAAATTCAATGTAGCCATGTCAAAGCCAATGTTCAACCTCAATTTTTGTGCCAAAAAGTACGGACTGCAGAAATCAGAATTTTGGGCAAGCTTGAGGTCAAGTTGACCATGCATTGACCAAATTCAGCGTTGGTAAAATCTGCACTGAAACCCTAGGTCAAAAACACAAAATTCTTTGCTGCCATTTCCCAGGTGTGAAAGAAGAAGAGCCTCCAAAATGATGATCGAACCAATCAGATGCAGAGAGAGAATGTGTGATGAGTGATGATGAAAATGACCTCCAACATTGACCAATATGTATCCATCTGTGAGGGTGTGTGTCACATCTATTGGGGCTTAAAGCCTACATAATAATTCTGGCCGACCTTCCACATAAGTGGAATTAATTCAAAATAAATGTTCAGCTCATCGGATCAAGATGATCTTTAGATTGATCTTGCACCTCTCCGAAAGAGGAATCTAATAAAAATATTGGCATCTTCATCTGAGCATCACAACATGGAGTTTAGACCTAGTTGTCCAAAATTAACACTTCCTCTCAACTAAAGAGAACTCCATCCACCTGTGCCATCGAAACATCGTGTGTCATCTGGCCATAAACTGCTTTGTTGGCTTCTTTATTTCAAAAAAAAAGGTGAGCCACAAAGACATCACTCCTGGCTGACAAAATTAGCTCAGAGGTTTGAAACCTCTATAGGACTCAAAGGAGTCACATACCAACCCGAAGTTGGTTTGACTGACCTGAAGTCAATTGGAAGTCCGAAACCTCACTAGACTTGATCCTAGATCAAGTGATTGGACACATGCCATCCTAGAAATAGAGAGTATGACAATATTTGACGTGTCCATCGGTCTTTGCTACTTGTCTCTATCTTTTCTCACCTCATTGGCCAAATGAGAGGTACTTCCCATGAGTCTAGGATTCCATGGGTAGGATGCATACAGGGCATAGATCATGAGAGGTGAACCAACTCAACATCATAACGGTGGGGCAGAAGCACCACAAGGTTCGACAAGTCTAGCCCTGTGTATGCTTATAGCTCCAAGAAGCTATCCCAAAGCCCCTTGGAGCTCCCAGAGCTCATCGTCCAACAGGACCCTCAAAATAGGGTCATTCCACGATTCCAAGATTCTCACGAAAGGTTAGGAACTTGACCTTCCCCAAGGGCTTTGTGAGAATATCTGTGACTTGCTCATCAGTTCTTACATGATCGAGCCTTACGACGTCTCACTGTACCATATCCTAGATAAAGTGGTACCTAATATCAATATGCTTAGATCGATCGTGGAACACGGGATTCTCTGACAAACGAATCCCACTCTAGTTATCACAAAGGATAATGGTGGTATCTAGCACATGCCCAAATAGCTCACTGAAGAGCTTTCACAACCAAACTTCTTCACAACAGGCCATACACGTTGCAATGTATTTGGCCTTCGCGGTGCTTAAAGCCATTGACTTCTGCTTCCTGCTCATCCAATATATCAAAGCATATCTAAGTGTGAAGCAGCATCCAGATGTGCTCTTGCGATCCACCACACTTCCAGCCCAATCAGCGTCAATATATCCATGGAGTGTCACACTCTCGGCAGTGTATCTCAACCCATGGCTTATCGTGCCTCGAAGATATCTCAACAGATTCTTGGCACCAACCTAGTGAATGTGATGAGGATCAACCATGTGTTGACTCAAAGTGTTCACTGCAAAACATACGTCCGAACGAGTGTTCACTAAGAACATCAGGCCCCCTACGAGTTGATGATACTCAATAGGATTTTCTATCATAGGCCCAACAACGCTTCCACTCAACTTCTTAAAGTTGAGATCCATCGGTGTTGACATGGACTTACAGTGCACCATTCCAAATATTTCCAGTAGCTTCACAATATATTTTCCTTGAGAGAGGAAAATTTCGTCAGGTCTTTGTCAGACCTCTAGGCCTAGGATGTAATGCATCAGTCCTAGGTCCTTCATCTCAAACTTAGAAGTGAGCTCCCTCTTACACTAATGAATGAGAGGGTCAACACTTGTCAGGAAGAGATCGTCCACATACAACACCAGAATGAGAGGCTTTTCTCTATCAACCTTGAAGTAAAGGTTTGGATCAACATTACTACGAGTGAATCCCAACTTCATCAAGTAGTTATCTATCCTCTCATACCAAGCCCTGGGAATTGCATCAATAAAATTTTTCATGACTACCTTTCTTTTCTCCATGATATCCTTGAGATTGAAAAACTATTTTATAGTCACTAAAAAACTCTTTCTCTATATTTACCTGATCAATTATTTTTAGTTTTGTTGTTTTAAGCCTTGATGTGTTCCACTACATTGTAGTTGAGGTCTATGAAGAATACCTTGGTTGGCCTATCTCCTAATTTAAGCAAGTGAAGTTAGGGTATGATTTAGGCTCCCCTTGCTTTGTATGTCTCTTTCACCTTTAGTCGATGTCTCCATGTAACCACCCCAGCTTGGCACTGCTCACTATAAGGGCTATTTTGTAACATCCTTAACACTTGTACCAACACATCTAGGACTACCTTACGCTTTCTTCTTCTCATTATCACCAGTTCTCTATTGTATCCCCTCAAAAACGTAGTTAATCTTCTAACAATATCCACCAACCAAAGAATCCAGCCTTTGTCTCGACTCCCAAGAGTCAAACTCAAAATTTTCTTGATAGCCTCAATGCATGATTCACACTTCAAGTTAGAGATATTCAACATGAATGACATGTTCACATCAGATACAGATCTAGCCGTATCCAGCTCGCCTCAATATTCAATGCACCATGTAGATTAAAAGTATTGTTAGACATAGGAACACATAGAATCAATGGGTCAACTCCACCCCCACCTATGTTGTATAGTGCACCTCACTTATCTCATTTCAACATGCCCCAATGCAAGCAATAAATCTTATTTCTTTTCCAGGCAACTAACACAATAGGATAACATGAAATTTATAACATATATGTCCAATTCATTAAACTTGAAACATTGTTGAATTGATACTACAATGTTCAATTCATATTTCAGCATCAAGGGAAAGTACCTAGCTAAACAAGTTCCTAGTATATTTTCCAATAATTTTCCTTGAACATCTTGGAAAGTCCATAAATAAGGAAACACAACATAATTAAAAATCTTTCCAGAGTAGCAATGTTGTAGTCACCATATAACACATAGACCTCATAAAGAAGTAGTGTCAATATTAATATCTGGAAACTGTACCAACAAACATTTCAAAATGAGGGGCACCATTTTAACCTTGTAAAGGCCATAAAAAAGTGCTAATTCCAAACAAAATACTACAAGTAGGGTTCAACCTGGAAGAGAAATAACATCAAGAATATTTGTTGTTTGACTGATTTTACCAACAATCTAAGAAAAGGTTAGGAAGGTTTTATTTTGAAATTGTGACCTAATGTGGGTGTATGCAGGACATTCTAGAGTATTTTTGATCTTCAAACCTCTTAGTATCACAAAGATGACAAATTCACGATGTTTTAGGAATTGTCCAAAGCCCTGTTTCACTATGGAGTTCATGAACACAAGTTCCAACTAAAACCGAGGCAGTTATTCCATGCAACAACACTTTCTCCCATCCATATATTTTCTGATCTAATGTGGGTGTACACAGTACATTTTAAGAGAGTTTTTTTCATTTTTAACCCTCTTAGAATCACAAAGATAACAAATTCATAATATTTTAAGAATTTTCGAAAGCCCTGTTTCACTATGGAGTTTGTTAATACACGTTCCAACTAAAACCAATGCAGTTATTCCATGTAGCATATCCTGTTCCCATCCAAATACATCCAGTACTAAATATTTAAAATTCCCCTTAAAATCATTGCCTTCTCATACAAACAAGAAAATGCTAAATTAGTCTGTACAATATACCAAAATTAAATTGAACAACAAAACTATTTGCAAACCATTATGGTCCGTATAGAAGAATCACTTGCCTGTATGAGACCAAGAAGGTTAAGAATGGGTCACCACTAGTGCTAGGAGAGTGAATGCCATTAACTGTTAGAATATCTATCAGGTTCATAATTTTATAACCTATGTATAAAACAATCCAACTTAAACTTTCCTGTATGTTGTTGCATGCCAAATACGAACAGTACCATCTTCTGAACCAGTGATGATGATAGGAAGTTCAGGGTGAAAACATACTGCAGATACATTATGTGTGTGTCCTTCCAGAGTTTGGACACAACCTTTTGTCTGGTAGTCCCAAACCTCATGACAGCACACCAAGAAATTTAAAGGTAGGCCAATTTTTTAATGATCAAGACAAGTACTAGGGGTAAATCAATTACATCTCTAGAGAATCTATATGTTTGAGCACCTTTGCTGTGTGATCATCTGAACCAATAATAAGATATGTTCTGTCACCTCATGTGAAGTAATCAACACAGTTTACACCTTTTAAGAGGGCATCGAGAGTAAAATTTGGTTCTTGCGAGTCCAGATTCCAGATCTGATTGATGCATTCAGGATAAAATAAATCAATATGAAACAAATTATACAAGGCTTTAACATTTTAGGATATCTAAATTCTAATTTCCACCATCTAAGAGAAGTAAAAAAATTGAGTGTTCACCGAGAGGAAAAAAGAGGAGATTCCTAGGTGGATAATTTATGCAGAGTAAAGCTTATCTATAAACTTGGGATTTACCAAAGAGCACTGCCTCCCACCTTTATAGTACGGTCTAGTGAGGCACTTGCAAATGTATTTGTATCCTTGGGAATAAACGTGACTTGCATCACATAGTGTGAATGACCTTCAAATATTTGAGTACATTCCCAACCTTTATCCCAGTCCCAAAGCTTGATTAGCATGTCATCAGATGATGACAACACATATGGCAGAGTTGGATGAACACTCACACTCCTGATATAATCAGTATGCGCTTCAAATAATTTCACCTTATCCATGGTGTTATAATTGTAACACGGATAATCATGTCATCTGCACCAGCTACAACCCATTGTTTGCGTGCTATGAACTTGGTAGACCACACTGCAAATAAGCACTAGCATTAGAATATGTATCATGCACTTCACTGACAACATATAGATTCTTCTATGACAATATGATGTATAGAACATGTTTCTACTGTGAATACCTGGAAGTTCTGTGACTTCAAAAGACTTTGCCAAAGTCTTCCATAAATAAGATTCAACTTAAATTAGGTTTATATAGAGAACTTAATTTCTGAAGGAAGTAATTGTAGATATAATTCTGTCACGCTAAAAGAAATACATTACCAAGACATTTATAGATAACAAGAATAAACCATGATAAATATGGCATAGGTAGGCATCTATGTAATCTCAGAGAAGCATTGTTATCTCATTCTTTTCAAGTCAAAAAATCAAAATATAATATTAATCTTAAACTCCTGAACTATGTCTAAATATGTCTTCTTCCCCTAGAGTAATTTGAATCTGCCAAATCCAACAATTCTCCATTGCTGGGTAGTCTTTAAGCAATCTTTCGGTTCTTTCATTAGGAACAACATGCACGACAAGACCAGCATAAGCTTGACTTCTGCTTTCCCATATATGCTGAAGAATGGTTAGTGTATATATTATGCTGGTTAAGTTTGTCAGGCAGGTAAATGTGCACTGACAAGATGGAATTTGTGAAGGCCTGTATGATATAAAATTTTCACTAGAATAAATGAAAATGTGTGATAGAACAAAACCTATGGAGGTGGAGCTAGGAAAAAAAAGGTACTGTGCAGTTGTCATCTAATAATGACTTTACTTCTAACGCTATTCTTTACATAAAAGTTTAAAACTTCAAATTTACAAGCTCCATATCAGGCAACATATTAAACACAAGCAAATGACAGACTAAAAACACATCCAATTCAAGATTCCAAACTACAATACAAACAACAAACACATTCACCATCTAAGATGAGATTAGCAAAGTTGCACCATAACAGAAAATTATCAAAGCCTTTATTTCCTCCATGAAAAGGTTTCTTTAATAGAACTAAATACACATTTGATGCACTTAATATCTAAGGGAAATCAAAATGCAATCTTTTAAGCACCACGAAGTATTGCTGTTGTTTCACTTTCAAATGCTGCTATCAATCTTACCAATACTATTCTCAACAACACTTTCTTATCATCAAAATAAGTGCTTCTATCCAGGAAATCAGTTTTTCTTAGTCTTCTTAATAGGCTGTGTCCTGTTTTATTATTCAAGTACAAAAATTGTCATTTAGTAAACCACCAATAATATCTGTTTCTGCTAGAACAAGCACAAATTCACGATTCTAAGTTCAGCAAATCCTACCATTTGCTGCCATGTGTGACATTGTTTTGAAGAAGGGTTTGATGGGTTTTCTGCCTAAGTCCAATAGAACAGTAGGTGGATCTGGCCTCTACAGGAAAGCTTCCATGGACAAACGAATATGAAGGAAGAATACTATATTTATGTCAAAATGGGGAGAAGCCCAATAATTGCATTTGCAATGGGTGTAATCAAATTTATCAGTCTCATAACTCAAAGAACAGAGGGACTGCAGAGCATGGTCGATCTTATAGACATTATTTAGCCCTGCAGCCTGAATCACATATACATCTGCCCATTGCCAAAACAGATGATCCCTGCAGAGTAAAATATAGATGTTGTTCGGATGACATTTACCAGTTGAATCACTCAACTCACTCTCCCTTTGCTCATCTCTTTGGCTAGAAATCGAATTGCTTATTTTAGATAGAACTTGAGGATAGCCAGCCTCCTTGATGTATAAATTGTGACTGTGTATCTCTAGGACAATATATTTCTGAATCTCCTACTCTATCCTGTCCTTGCAAATTCCTCAACATTACCTGTTTCACATAATCCAACAATGTCAAAAAAGTTTCAAATCCTAAGGCCAATAAACCACACTGATTTGTGTGCGCTAACATGAAATATATGTTACCTGTAGTGATTCATTCTCGGAAGCAAGCTTTTCAGATTCCTCTGCGATAAGATTTATTTCATTTCTAAGTGTCATGTTCTTAGAAGCCAGTGCCTCAACTTTTGCAATCAACTCTTCACATTCCATCTGTTTCATGGAAGTCGGTGTTAGCACAGCACAGCAGACAGGGTATCAATTGAACAATATTTACTTCTTTCATAAAACAATGACAACAGACTTTGTCTGTTCATGTCTCCTGATTTTCCCTCCCTATCTCTGGAAGCCTCTGAAAAAAATATTAAGAACAAGTCAAATATTAAGAAAAAAAATATGGCATGTGATGGATACAACTTTTGGACAAGAAAATATAAAAAATAGTCTTTCTTGGCACTCATGATGATATATGATAAGCTTAGAACCCCATCCATTTTAAGGTTTCCTTTTGCTAGATGGACCCCCTCGTTCGCAAGGTGGTTCACCTTCTTGTTTTTTTTCCCATGGACAAGAAATAATTTGGAGTGAAGGCTTCCGAGCATATGATAGATCCTTTTTACAATAGCTTGGATTTTTATGTCAGACAAAGGAGAGCCATTGATGAGGTGGTGCAAAAGAATGGTAGGGTCACCATTGATAATGTGATCTTGAATGTTTCTTTTCATAGACAGAAGGACACCTCGTAGAAGCGTGCACGATTCTGCTTGGTTGTTTATAGCGATTCCTAGACCCCATGGCTTGGTAAGTAGATTCTACATTTAGACATTTAACCAAGACTTTTCATCTTTGGCATTACTTGGTCCATTCTTTGCCACAATTGCACATAAAGTTGCTAGCAATTGCAGTGGATTGTAGGCTTGAAGTTCTCTCACTGAAACCTTGATATATGACATATATATGATGCATTTGAATAGTGACCTTACTAGCTAGAATTTTCAATTTGCAATGGAAGTGGCAGTGATAATTGCTGGCTGTGATATTTAACAGTGAAGTTTGGGCAGTCATAATCCTTGTGACAGTGAGCTTGCATGACTGTGACCTATATATCTGTAAGGCATGAATTTGTTCATATAACCTTAACCTGTATATGCCAATGGCATTGATATGGAAGTACATATATATGGTAGAGTCCTCTATGGATGATAACGACAGTGACCTGTGAACTAGCAGTAATCTTGTATAACAGAGTCTGATGCATATGGAAGTGATTTATATGTTAGTGACACTCTGGCTCATACCCCTACAACAGTAACTTAGATGAGTGTTGTAATATAACAGGGAACCTAGCAAAGTAATATAATGGTAGATATCAAATGGACCTGATTATGGACAAGTAATATAAGGTAGACATCAAGTGGGAAACCACAATTGCACATCTAGTCCATAACAAGGGATTCAAAATGGGGTACCTCAGTACACTATGAGCCATCGTTAGGATGAAGAGGAGGTCCCGAGTGTCATGCTAGGTTAGGTCGTGTATGGCCAAATGAACCATGATATCTGATGGGATGTGTGTGGTCGTGGTGTAGAAACCATACATTACAATTTTATCTTGTGGTGAAGTGTTGATTGTCGTTTGTTCTTTTTTACTTCCTTTAGTCTTTCCTTTTTCCTTTTTCTCATTAAGACAATCCATCCACAATTTTCTAATTCTTTCATCTGGGGCTATTATACTACTGTGTTGTTCTCCTATAAAAAAGAGAATTCCAGGGTTCTAGCTTTCTCTTCACACTTGGTTGGATTTTAATTTTTTCTTATAAATACCCCTATACATTCCTAAAACATGTGGCAAATTTCCATCAGATGATGATTTTTATACAGGGAAATCAGGTTTTTCATGCTCAATTTGTAAGGCTATATCTTCATAAATCAATTCTGCATTACAGATAGTTTTCCTTATTTTTTCAAGCTCCTAATCCTTAATACAGGTAGGCTGAGTCTCTACAAAACCAATTAAGGAAGAATAAATCTTGTGCAATCTTGAAATATCTCGAATTTCACTCATCATCTTATCATTTTCTACAACTTCCAAGTTCTCAAAAGAATAAAAATCACGTAATTCTGCATCAAAATCTAGTTCTTGGTATTCTCCTATATTAACGTAGGTTTATCATGAAAATAGATCCCAATAACTCCTTACATTCCTCGTTCCTTAATGTGCTTTTTGTAGTTTTTCCATGAACTGTTGTAAGTAGCAGTTTCACTTCATCTAGAACCAATTCTTTTGGAGCTTTGCTTCGAAGACAAATGAGAATAAATTTTAAACCATATTTAGTAGAATCAAGGCCAATTGCTAGCAGGATGCTCATTCTGCTCCTAATCAATCTTAGGGGAACAAGGAACAAAGCAATGAAGAGGATCAATCTCAATTTAGGCTAGTGATGATTAAGAAGAAAACACAACTTTTACAATCAAAGAATCAAAAGCTCCCATGATTGATACGTCTAGGTCCATTTGATTTCATGTTTTAGGAGTCTCAAAGATGTAAGAAGAAAAAATCTCACAATCTCAACCAACTGGAAAAAATCTGGAAATGTTGGAACTACTTATTCATAATTTTCCACATGATGGGTGAATGTCAAAATAAATGTCTCAAGGCTTGGAACTGGCTTGTTGGACTGCTAGAGATCTAGATTTGATTGATTTCTAATTGACTGCCTTGGAATTCTAAATCTGTTTTACTTGACTGCTGACTTTCCTCCTTCAAATCTGGCAACTACCCTTTAAACAAGCAAGACTTTTCACCTGTTGTCTAGTTGTCCCTTTGATAAATTCAGTTATAATTGATATAATTTTTTCAATTTTCAATTTTTACTCTATTGACAATACTTTTATCAAGAATCATTTGCAAACACATCCCACGCCCCTCAACCTGTGTCCAATTCTGCATATAACATGTCATATGATATGACTATGTCACCACTCTGTAGATCATAAAGTTGAAAATGAAACCCACCATCAACCAATTTATAAAATATACAACATTTGCTAAAGGAAGTAAACTTTGTTGGGAAAAATACTGAGAGGGGGGGGGGGGGGGTGAATCAGTATTTAGGGCATACTCAAATCTTTTTACCTTTTCTATTCACTAAAACCCATACGCTACTTTGCTGAAGACAACTAGCATATACACGCGGATATCCTTCATAAAACTCACGTATACAGAGAGATTTAATTATCCATTTATTTCTTTACTTAGGTCTATGCATCATTCAATCATCAGATGTTTAGTTAACAGTAAGCATGTGTAGAATAAACCATCACACATAAGCAACACACATGAACACCAGGATTTTAGCTGGAAACCCAAGTCGGGAGAAAACCACCGCTGCCGTTGTCTCAGCCTTCAATATTTTATTATAGAGAAAACATCTTACAACCATGTACTGGCGCAGACTCATACCAGCACATAGGCACCCACCTGCAGAAGGCTACAACCTTCTCTCATTTACCAGCCTCTCCTGGAAGGGAGCTACAACCCCCTCCTCTCGTTTACCAGCCTCTCCTGGAAGGGAGCTACAACCCCCTGCTCTCGTTTACCAGCCTCTCCTGGAAGGGAGCTACAACCCCCTGACTGAAGGCTTCAACCTTCAACACCTTTGTGAACCACATTTCATCAATTTTCATACTGGATCCAACCCACACAATTAAGCTCAAGTAACATTCATCAAACCAACAACTTTCTCTATAGCAGCATAATCAATATTCGAACAACCCAGATCATTATTGACAGATAGCAGTAAAACAACAGAACTGATCAGGCATTTCTTTCCACACACTTCATCAAACCCTAGATTACATACACGCTTTTTCTTCACTGATCCTGCGTATATACGCGCTTTCACAAATACCAACCCGCATATACATCAGCACACATTTCAGAGCTGATTTCAATTCTCATACGCGCTTTCGCTGAATACAAGCCACATATATACGCGCTTTCTCCTTGACGAACCTACATATAGATCTTCAGACATTCCAGAACAGATAAACAACTCAGATCTTCATTCTTTACTTCAGCACATATTCGCCAGATCACAGATCTAATCATTCCATAAACAGATCTAGAAAATACATATACATTTCAGATCTAGAGATCCCTCTTCATCATTTTCTTCATAGGTGCATCATAGATTCAGATCTATCAATCAAAATGTTACCCTTTCCATTCAGACATACTTCAGAGTGAAGTATACATTCAAACCTAGACTCATGCACACACTTGCACTATGAATTTCTTTTCCTTATATAGGTTTAGCCTTTGTCAATACCATGAGCGAAAACCACACAACTTCTAATAGTATTCCTGGACGGGATCTCATAGACACTCCAACGCTCAATACAATGGGTCAATACTATGGTATTAACCCTTGGTTTTACACATTTAGAGCGCAATTGATCATACGCGACTTGGCACATACTTTTCCGCGTGCATACGCGCCTTCTCCTTGACAAACCCGCGTATGCCTTGTAACACACCTTTTTCATCATTATTCTTGCACATACTGATATTTCTTACTTCTGCAACTTCTATACTACTTGTAGAACATCATATTTACATCATTAATAAACTTATCAAGCATCAAGAACAACTTCATTAAGTAGGTTGCCATCATCTTCATCAAGTGGGTTGCCATCAAGGACAACACTCTACATCATATTGCCAACAATCTCTCCCTTTGGACTTGATGGCAACCACGATGGTGTTTGATCACAACAGATAGATACATTAAGCATAATGATATTCTCCCCCTATTCAAACACCATGTCACTCTCCCCCTTTGACATCAAGGGCAAAGGGTGGATCAAAACCAACACAAGGTTTTTCCCTTCATGTAACATTGTAGAACTGATGTATACTGAAGTTACCATGCTCCCCCTGAGTTCATGCTGAATGTTCAAACACATTTTCAATGAAGTACATGACTCTATGACCTTCCTATCACCAAGGACTCATACTTACATCAAAGATCCAACCAAGTGGATTTACATAAGAGACTCAAGTACCCAACCAAGTGGGTTTACATATTTTGACTCAACTATCCAACCAAGTGGATTTACAAAATTGACCAAGTCCTTACATGACTGACTATTACAATTTTACATCATAGGTCTCAACATGACCTTTACATCGAATTATAAATATGAATTTTTATAACCAAAACCAAAAAGGACTTCAAGAAAGTGATCATATTTCAGAATCATAATGCCAACAATGCATAATACTCAGCAAGGCTAAAGCTCCCCCTGAACCTGTACAACAGTTTACTTCTTCATCTCCCCCTTAGCTTGTGCATCCTGAACACTTTCAACAGCAAATCATCAAGGCATCTTCATCAAATATCATAGAGTGAAACAAAACTATGAAAGCTGAAACATCACCAGATATACCATATAGCATCAGAGATACCAAACAACACCACAACTTGTTGCCGAAGAAATGCTGACCCAGAAAGAAAAAAAAATTGTCAGCAACCACACATACGTGGTTTTCTGTGTATGAACTCACGTATATACGCGTCTGTGTTTCAGGAAATCCGCGTATCCAATTCCATCTTCTGCATTTTAACCAGATCTGATCCTTTGTGAGGCAGAGACAGTTTTCAGCTTCTTTCTGAGATATTTGAATGCTTCCCTGGAATATATGAGATCAGATAGATAGGACAATGTAGTTGTGTCTTCAAGTGTCATTTAATGGTTGTAGCATAAGCACATTAGTAACCAAGCCTTCAAACTCTTTGTAGCATCAACATATTCTTCCCAAGAGGAATTATCATACCAGAACAACTTCTACAATAAACCATACGTGTCAAGCAATCATTCATGCGATTTGATATCACCAAGATCTTCAAGATTTATCAGGATCATGATGTAACATGTGAAAGAATTAAAAGAGGTCTCAACCAGCAACAAACTCTGCATGATTTATTCGTATCTCTGAATCACAAGACTTCCATCTTATCCATGTGTGAAAACAAAAATATTCTTCAGAAAAAAGCAATCAGGGTTCATCCATAATCTCATCATAATATGTCATCATCATTTAGAACTGAGAAATAAATAAATACATTGCCAATGATACAATCATTAATAGTCAGACTGATGCTCCCCCTGAACCTGTACTCCTGATCTTCAGCTGTCATACAAATTTTCTTATCATAAGTGCATACGCGATTGTCTCCACTGTAACTTGCGTGTATACGCGGCTTTAGTTCACTGAACCCACATATGTAAAGTGAAACATTGAAAACTTCACATTCCTTCATCTCCCCCTGAAGTTGTACCACCTGTACCTGTCTTCTTCACTTCAGATGCTCTGTCAGAAATAAACATAACCAGAATAATGAGAATCATCATAAATTTCTCGCCCTGTGATGATACATTACTAATCTCTATAATATATCTCACATCATTCATGCAGTCATTATGAGAAATAAGCTTTAGAAGTGGATGAATGCAGTGGGGTCAATATTCCCTACGTTTCTGATCGGTCTTCCTTCTTTTTCCAACTTTGCTTGAACTTTCTAATTGTGTGCTGGAAATTGTCCACTTTTTCAGATCAATTCATCCTGCATTCCTTTTCTACATGTCCATACTTGTTACAAGCATAACATCTTGCGTGTACATAAAAGTAAGCATATTGATCATAATGTGTTTTTCTATTCCTTCTTCTATTGCAATCAACTGCTTTATGACCATACTTGCTACATGAAAACCAATATCCCTTGAAGAAATCAAAGTACCTTTCTGTGTAGAATCTGTTTGTTTGTGACTGAAACAATCTGCTTCTGCAATTGGCTGCAACATGCCCATAATTATGACATTTAAAGCATTCAACATTATTTAATGATTTCCTTTGAGTGTTCATGATTGTCGGTTGACTTCTTGTTTCTTTCAACTCTTCAGGTTTTGCATTGACATCCTTTGAATCTTTAGCACTTCCTTGTGAACTAGATTTTTCTTTAACAGTTTCATGAAAACCCAGACCAAGTTTAATGGAAGGAAACCTTTGACTACTAAGAATATTGTCCAGAATCTTAGTACTATCTTGAAACCTCAAGAGTTTATCCTTTTCTTCTAATTTACCTTTGAGAATGTTTACCTCAACCTCGAATTTTTGGCATTGCTTCTTCATGCTTTCTTCGACCTTTCTTCCTTCTTCTACTTGATCATTCAATTTTAAAATCTCTTCCTTCAACCCATTTTCTTGTGCTTCAAAAGTTTGTAAAAGTTATTCATTCTTCTTATTTGATGCTTCCGGATCTTCTTTGAGAGAGATGATTTCTGCTTTAAGTTCTTCATTCTTCTTATTTGATTTTTCCAGATCTTCTTTTAGAGAGATGATTTTTGCTTCAAGTCCTTTACTTTGATTGGATACATTATCGTACATCCTTTTCAGTCTAGAGATCAAATCTTTGTAGGAAGATTCCTTCTCATTAAATATTCTTTGTTGATCTTTGATAACTTCTTCTAGGTCCATAGCATTATTTTCACTATCTTCACCATTGCTTGCACAAAGAAGAATATCACAAGAACAACAATCACTACCTGTTTCATCTTCTTCATTTTCTGCTGCACATGTTTTCTGAGATATCTCCTTTCCTTGAGTAGCCTTCTTCTTTTGCTTCTTTCCCATTGTGACAGATCTCCTTCAAGCGATCAAGCTTCTATAGAAGGACCTGCTCTGATTCCAATTTTTGGGAAAAATACTGAGAGGGGGGGGGTGGGGGGGGTGAATCAGTATTTAGGGCATACTCAAATATTTTTACCTTTTCTATTCACTAAAACCCATACGCTACTTTGCTGAAGACAACTAGCGTATACACGCGGATATCCTTCATAAAACTCGCGTATACACATAGATCTAATTATCCATTTATTTCTTTACTTAGGTTTATGCATCATTCAATCATCATATGTTTAGTTAATAGTAAGCATGTGCAGTAATAACAGAATAAACCTTCACACATAAGAAACACACATGAACACCAGGATTTTAGGTGGAAACCCAAGTCAGGAGAAAACCACCGCTGCTGTTGTCTCAGCCTTAAATATTTTATTATAGAGAAAACATCTTACAACCATGTACTGGCGCAGAATCATACCAGCACGCAGGCACCCACTTGCAGAAGGCTACAACCTTCTCTCATTTACCAGCCTCTCCTGGAAGGGAGCTACAACCCCCTGCTCTCGTTTACCAGCCTCTCCTGGAAGGGAGCTACAACCCCCTGACTGAAGGCTTCAACCTTCAGCACCTTTGTGGACCACGTTTCATCAATTTTCATACTGGATCCAACCCACACAATTAAGCTCAAGTAACATTCATCAAACCAACAACTTGCTCTATAGCAGCATAATCAATATTCGAACAACCCAGATCATCATTGACAGATAGCAGTAAAACAACAGAACTGATCAGACATTTCTTCCCACACACTTCATCAAACCCTAGATTACATACGCGCTTTTTCTTCACTGATCCTGCGTATATACGCGCTTTCACAAATACCAACCTGCGTATACATCATCATACATTTCAGAGCTGATTTCAATTCTCATACGCGCTTTAGCTGAATACAAGCCACGTATATACGTGCTTTCTCCTCGACGAACATGCGTATAGATATTCAGACATTCTAGAACAGATAAACAGCTCAGATCTTCATTCTTTACTTCAGCACAGATTCGCCAGATCACAGATCTAATCATTCCATAAACAGATCTAGAAAATACATATACATTTCAGATCTAGAGATCCCTCTTCATCATTTTCTTCATAGGTGCATCATAGATTCAGATCTATCAATCAAACTGTTACCCTTTCCATTCTGACACACTTCAAAGTGAATTATACATTCAAACCCAGACTCATGCACACACTTGCATTATGAATTTCTTTTCCTTATATAGGTTTAGCCTTTGTCAATACCATGAGCCAAAACCACACAACTTCTAATGGTATTCCTGGACGAGATCTCATAGACACTCCAGCGCTCAATACAATGGGTCAATACTATGGTAGTAACACCTGGTTTTACACATTTAGAGCGCAATTGATCATACGCAACTTGGCACGTACTTTTCCGCGTGCATATGCGCCTTCTCCTTGACAAACCCGCGTATGCCTTGTAACACACCTTTTTCATCATTATTCTTGCACATACTGATATTTCTGTCTTCTGCAACTTCTGTACTACTTGTAGAACATCAGATTTACATAATTAATAAACTTATCAAGCATCAAGAACAACTTCATTAAGTAGGTTGCCATCATCTTCATCAAGTGGGTTGCCATCAAGGACAACACTCTGCATCATATTGCCAACAAACTTGTGGCTCCAATATGTACTTTTGATCCATATCCTATAACTTCCTTTATACCTACTATTATATTGTGAACATACAAATTCCTTCATACAATAAAAAAGAAGCTTCCTTTTGTGCCATCACCCCTGTACATTCCTAAAACATGTGGAAAATGTCCATCAGATGATGATTTTTATACAAGGAAATCAGGTTTTTCATGCTCACTTTGTAAGGCTATATCTTCATAAATCAATTTCGCATTGCAGATAATTTTCCTTACTTTTTCAAGCTCCTAATCCTTAATACAGGTAGGCTGAGTCTCTACAAAACCAATTAAGGAAGAATAAATCTTGTGCAATCTTGAAATATCTCGAATTTCACTCATCATCTTATCATTTTCTACAACTTCCAAGTTCTCAAAAGAAGAAAAATCACGTAATTATGCATCAAGATCTAGTTCTTGGTATTCTCCTATATTAACATAGGTTTATTATGAAAATAGATCCCAATAACTCCTTACATTCATTGTTCCTTAATGTGCTTGTTGTAGTTTTTCCATGAACTGTTGTAAGTAGCAGTTTCACTTCATCTAGAACCAATTCTTTTGGAGCTTTGCTTCGAAGACCAATGAGAATAAAGTTTAAACCATATTTATTAGAAGCAAGACCAATTTCTAGCAGGATGCTCATTCTGCTCCTAATCAATCTTAGGGGAACAAGGAACAAAGCAATGAAGAGGATCAATCTCAATTTAGGCTAGTGATGATTAAGAAGAAAATACAATTTTTACAATCAAAGAATCAAAAGCTCCCATGATTGATACGTCTAGGTCCAGTTGATTTCATGCTGTAGGAGTCTCAAAGATGTAAGAAGAAAAAATCTCACAATCTCAACCAACTGGAAAAATTCTGGAAATGTTGGAACTACTTATTCATAATTTTCCACATGATGGGTGAATGTCAAAATAAATGTCTCAAGGCTTGGAACTAGCTTGTTGGACTGCTAGAGATCTAGATTTGATTGATTTCCGATTGACTGCCTTGGAATTCTAAATCTGTTTTACTTGATTGCTGACTTTCCTCCTTCAAATCTGGCAACTACCCTTTAAACAAGCAGGACTTTTCACCTGTTTTCCAGTTGTCCCTTTGTTCAATTTAGTTATAATACATATAATTTTTTCAATTTTCAATTTTTACTCTATTGACATAACTTTGATCAAGAATCATTTGCAAACACATCCCACACCCCTCAACCTGTGTCCAATTCTGCATATAACATGTCATATGATATGACTATGTCACCACTCTGTAGATCATAAAGTTGAAAATGAAACCCTCCATCAACCAATTTGTAAAATATACAACATTTGCTAAAGGAAGTAAACTTGTGGCTCCAATATGTACTTTTGATCCATATCCTATAACCTCCTTTACACCTAATATTATATTGTGAACATACACATTCCTTCATACAATAAAAAAGAAGCTTCCTTTTGTGCCATCACCCCTGTACATTCCTAAAACATGTGGCAAATTTCCATCAGATGATGATTTTTATACAAGGAAATCAGGTTTTTCATGCTCACTTTGTAAGGCTATATCTTCATAAATCAATTCTGCATTGCAGATAATTTTCCTTGCTTTTTCAAGCTCCTAATCCTAAATACAGGTAGGCTGAGTCTCTACAAAGAAAAATAAATCTTGTGCAATCTTGAAATATCTCGAATTTCAATCATCATCTTATCATTTTCTACAACTTCCAAGTTCTCAAAAGAAGAAAAATCATGTAATTCTGCATCAACATCTAGTTCTTGGTATTCTCCTATATTAACATAGGTTTATTATGAAAATAGATCCCAATAACTCCTTACATTCCTCGTTCCTTAATGTGCTTGTTGTAGTTTTTCCATGAACTGTTGTAAGTAGCAGTTTCACTTCATCTAGAACCAATTCTTTTGGAGCTTTGCTTTGAAGACCAATGAGAATAAAGTTTAAACCATATTTAGTAGAATCATGACCAATTGCTAGCAGGATGCTCATTTTGCTCCTAATCAATCTTAGGGGAACAAGGAACAAAGCAATGAAGAGGATCAATCTCAATTTAGGCTAGTGATGATTAAGGATAAAATACAAATTTTACAATAAAAGAATCAAAATCTCCCATGATTGATACATCTAGGTCTAGTTGATTTCATGTTGTAGGAGTCTCAAAGATGTAAGAAGAAAAAATCTCACAATCTCAACCGACTGGAAAAAATCTGAAAATGTTGTAACTACTTATTCATAATTTTCCACATGATGGGTGAATGTCAAAATAAATGTCTCAAGGCTTGGAACTAGCTTGGTGGACTACTAGAGATCTAGATTTGATTGATTTTTGATTGACTGTGGAATTATAAATCTGTTTTACTTGACTGCTGACTTTCCTCCTTCAAATCTGGCAACTACCCTTTAAACAAGCAAGACTTTTCACTTGTTGTCTAGTTGTCCCTTTGTTCAATTCAGTTATAATTGATATAATTTTTTCAATTTTCAATTTTTACTCTATTGACAATACTTTGATCAAGAATAATTTGCAAACACATCCCACACCCCTCAACCTGTGTCCAATTCTGCATATAACATGTCATATGATATGACTATGTCACCACTTTGTAGATCATAAAGTTGAAAATGAAACCCACCATCAACCAATTTGTAAAATTTACAACATTTGCTAAATGAAGTAAACTTGTGGCTCCAATATGTACTTTTGATCCATATCCTATAACCTCCTTTATACCTACTATTATACTTGATCCATAAGCACTTTCAGAAACTAGGAGAAATGTAAAAGGATTGTATTTGATTTCTCCCCATCTCTTTATGGGGAAGGAAGCTGCCTATATGGAGATAGATCCCTCTTGTGTTGTACTTCTCTGCCATATGAGTAAAGCTACAGCTTTTGATTGATTACAAATTAATCGTTCTGATTAGTTTCTTTTCTAAATAAGGGACGGCTATATAAAATTAATATACTCAAACAACAACTCGGCATGTAAAATTCGTAAGGTAGAGCTAGATAAATTAACACAGCCAAAAAACTGTTTTTGTGGGAATCTCCCTGACTGAAGTGTGTATGGTCTCAATAGTGTGCTCAAGAACCTGGCATATATCAAGAATCCTTGACATTGACATTCGACAAGTGCATTGAAGTCATTATTTTTTTGGGCTAATTTTGCTTGTTCAGGTATCCTAGCAGTGAGACATTTCGTTGAGCTGTGGATAGGTAAAATAAAAAAGCAATGTATATTGGATTCTTCATTCCCCAAATTGTGAGTTATTATTTTTTTATGTATGAAATCACCAGAATGGCCATCTATTGCATCGAGGTTCAACATTAACATAAAATCGCCATAATAGCCGGCGATTGCATCATTAAATATAAAATGGGCTTGCCAAATTTCAACATCAAAATTACGCTAATAGTAATATAACTCTTAAGACAGAAAATGAAGAGTAATATCATATGCATTTTGAGAGACAGATTAGTCCACTTCTTCAATCTTAGGGCCAGCGCCTCCACCACTAGACGGACCATCCTCGGGAGGAATGCCACCAAAGCCACCTCCAGGCATGTCACCACCTGCACCTTGATACATCTTTGCAATTATTGGATTGTAGATGCTCTCAAGTTCCTTAATATTATCATCAAATTCATCAGCCTCAGCCAGCTGGCTGTTATCCAATCATTGGATTCCTTGTTCGATTGCATCATCTATCTTCTTCTTGTCATATGGATCCACCTTGGCTGCAATTTTCTCATCCTTGATCGTGTTCCTCATGTTATAAGCATAGTTCTCCAACGCATTTTTGGATTCAACCTTCCTCTTGTGCTCTTCATCCTCAGACTTGTACTTCTCAGCTTCCTGAACCATCTTCTCAATCTCTTCCTTGCTCAACCTACCCTTGTCATTGGTGATTGTAATCTTTTTCTTCTGTCCGGTGGTTTTGTCCTTAGCCAAAACATTCAAGATACCATTGGCATCAATGTCAAAGCACACTGTGATTTGAGGAACACCTCTGGGAGCAGGTGGGATACCAGAAAATTCCAACTTGCCCAACAAATTGTTGTCTCTTGTTCATGTTCTCTCACCTTCATACACTTGGATGAGAACACCGGGCTGGTTGTCTGAGTATGTAGAGAACACCTGCTCTTTCTTTGTAGGAATAGTTGTATTTCTAGGAACCAAAACAGTCATTACACCACCTGTTGTCTCCAGACTAAGGGATAGAGGAGTAACATCAAGAAGTAACAGGTCTTGAACCTTCTCATTGCCTTCTTCGCTTTGAATAGCAGCCTACACTGCAGCACCATAGGCAACAACCTCATCGGGGTTGATGCTCTTGCAAAGCTCCTTCCCATTAAAGAATTCCTGCAACAACTGTTGTACTTTTGGAATTCTATTACACCCACCAACCAAAAAAACATCATGGATAGAGCTTTTATCCATCTTAGCATCTCTCAAACACTTTTCAATGGGCTCCATACACTTTCTGAATAGATCCATATTCAGTTCTTCAAACCTAGCTCTAGTGATTGTTGAATAAAAGTTGATACCTTCATACAAATAATAAATATCTATGGTTGTCTGAGCAATGGATGAAAGAGTCCTCTTGGCCCTTTCACAAGTAGTCCTCAATCTTCTCAAAGCCCTAGCACTACCACTAATATCCTTCTTGAACTTCCTTTTAAATTCTTGTACAAAGTGGTTAACCATCCTATTATCAAAATATTCACCACCCAAATGGGTGTCACCAGCAGTAGACTTCACTTCAAAAATATCCTCTTCAATAGTCAAAAGTGAAACATCAAATGTTCCACCGCCAAAATCAAAGATCAATACATTTTTCTCACCCACACTACCAACCTTCTTGTCCAAACCATAGGCAATAGTAGCAGTGATAGGCTCATTGATTATTCTCATCACATTCAACCCAGCAATCACTCCAACATCCTTGGTAGCCTGCCTCTGGGAGTCATTGAAATATGCAGGAACAGTAACGACGACATTCTTTATTGTGACACCAAGATAAGCCTCTGCAATCTCCCTCATCTTCATCAACACCATGGATGAGATATCCTCTGCAGCAAACTGCTTCTCCTCGCCCTTGTAATTAACAATAATCACGGGCTTGTCACCAGGCCCTGGAGTTAACTTGAAAGGCCACAAATTAATGTCACTCTCAACAGTAGCGTCACTGAAACGCCTTCCAATCAATCTCTTAGCATCAAAAATGGTATTGGTGGGATTCATGGCGACCTGATTCTTTGCGGCATCTCCAATGAGGCACTCAGTATCAGTGAAACCCACATAGGAGGGAGTGGTCCTGTTCCCTTGGTCATTGGTGATGATCTCCACTCTATCATGCTGCCACACACCAACACAGGAATACGTAATGCCGAGATCTATACCGATTGCAGAGCCCTCTCGCTTGCCGGCCATTACAAAACTCTAAAGAAGAAATCACTCCCAAACTCAAAGAACGATTTTAAAATAACACAGATATACGACAAATCTACAATTCAGAGGCATAGCAACGAAATCTCTCCCCTTCTACCTTTTTGTGAGTGATTATGATTATGGTATGGTTGGGAATTTTTTTTTTTTAATATTTTTTTTTTTTGTTTCCGTCGGTTAGTTTTTTATTTTTTTATTATAAATATTTTGTGTTGTCGGTATTTCGATGGCTAGTTCTTTTAAAAAATATTTTGAAAAGTCACTCTAGCAACACTTAGTTTCTTTTAAAAATGTTTTGTTCCGTCAGTATTCCGACGTTTACCTTTTTATTTTTAAAATTTCTTTCCGTCGGTATTCCGACGTTTACTTCTCAGAAACATCGTTCTACCATCCAGTGTGAGAGATTTGAAGGAGGCAAATTTTTGTGTAGATGACCTTAAAGCACCATTGTTCCATTCAACTATGGTTTCGCTTTGGGTGTTATATTATTTTTTCAGGAAAACAAATTTGAAATTGACCTTCTGGGGAATCTACTTACACATTTATGCAAGTCTGAGCCTTTCCTGCTAAATCAAGGACATCTTACTGAAGGGTAATGTGAAATTTTGTGTTTGTTCTTATTCAAGTTTGAATTTATTTAAGGACTGCTACAATCTATGGTCATTTGCAATTATGAACTATAACTATATATAGTTTTGATGTTTCTTGGTTGGAGACTGTATTATTTTCATTGGAGGATGCTATTGTTGATGCGCCCAAGGCTCTTGAGTTCCTTGGTCATGGAGGGTCAAAATTCACTAAGCTGATTCCATGTCATTAGAACAATTTTGCATCCTTCCTGGGAAACAAATCCATTATAGAATAGGAGTTTCCCAAGAAGGAATTTATAACATGAAACCAAAAAAATTACAAGTAATGTTAGTTTGTCTTTCCAAGGCATATGATAGAGAAAACTGGCTTTATTTAGGGCTACTCATCCATATAGGGTTCAATGTGCAATTGGTTAAATAGATAATGAATTGTCTTTCCTCAATATATTTGCAATTCCAATTAATGGCTCAATCTATTCTTCTATCATGCCTACAGGAGACCATGGGTAGGTATGACTAATGGCTTCTTTGCCATTTTTTACTGTAGAGTAGGTGGTCTCAACAGAGTTATAATAGAGTCAAAAATAACTATAAACTTGGCAACTATACAAATAGGATTTGCCCTAAACTTGACATATTTACTCTTTGTTGATTATGTTTTTCTTTTGGGTGATATGGCCAAGGTAGATGCAATTATGCTGAAGGACCCCACCCTTGAAGAACTGAAATTCCTACCTTAAAAACTACCAACAACCGAGGAGCTACAAGAATGAACACGATCTTTGATTTGAACCTAAATAGTCTTATTATCTCCATGTATTTCCCTAATCACAATGACCAGTAGATTCTAATCATGGATTATTTCTCTCATTCTATTTATAATCCACAAAATGTATCCCTACATTTGAATCTTGGGAAAAAAACATATAATTGTTATCATTTAAATTATCCATATCTCTTGGAGCCCAAAAATCCATTTGATTTGGATAAGCTTTATTTATAACCTCAAAAGAAACCCTATTATAAGCTGAAGGACCATTATGTCCTCTTGATTCTTGACAAAATATGATGGAATGAAATGGGGTGAAGACTAGATCCATGTTTACCATGTCAGAACCTAGGTTCATTGAGATGACGACCTTGGCTTGAAGATATCCACCATACAAACTAGGATCACCCATACTTATCGTTGCCATCTCTATTTCATCATCAAGATTAACCTACTGAGGACCTATAACCCGTGGAGGCCCATGGTAGTCATTGCAATGTAATTTATTAGAATACATGCCATTTCTTATTATGAGATTTACCACATCTGACAATGGCATCATTCACATCATTTTGAAGAAGTCTACAAATTAAGTCAACATTTTTTTTCTTCACATTTACGATTTCCCTCACATTTGTTGGTTCTTGAAACTTGAGCACTTTCATAACAAAAATAGGCAAAGTCAAACAACAAAAATGGTCCACTCTCTTTCCATTTTCTAATATTATAATGAAGTTTATTAGAGACACTATTTGTTTGTTTTGGTTAGAATAGGGTTTGTTCTTGGTTTTATGCGAATTTCAATTTAACATATGTAGCATGTTGAGAAATGAGAAAGAATAATGTGTGACATTTATCTTGCAGAAATTGATGCTCAATGAAGGATACATAGTTTAACCAAGTTACAATACACTTTGGTAAAGGTGGAGGGACATCTTAAAAAAGTGCTTAAGAATACACCATATACAAAGTTTGACCATAAGTAATATATGCATTTTTCTTTTGTAGATATGCTATTTTTTCTACCCAAGATATCACAACAAGAAAAATATTGATATTGTAGAAATTGTTTTAGGATGTCATTGAGGTCGATTTTTCTGATGTCCTATTTGATTGATACTTTTTCATATGTTAGGAAGGCTTTAAATATGAATTAATATGTTCATGAAACAGATCAGATTCAAATTTTATAGATATAAAAGATAAAAACAAATGTCAATGTCTTTGTTTGATTGTTACTTGACTTTGCGGTGGGCAGGTTACAGGAAATGTGATTGGAAAAACGACGGGGAGACGATGCATATCATGTCTTGGATATGGTTCATTCGTTGTTAGAGATTGCTTAAACACCTAAGCCATCGACTTTGGAAATGTTTCTAGTATGAATTCCTATGATTTTTAATGTTGTGATTATTTCATTTCATGGTTATTTTGGGAAAGCAAATGCTTTAGGAATGCCAGACATGACATCGGTGGACATGTAAGAAATTTTTTATAATTGCAATTTCCATTCCATGATATCCTTTCTTTATTGTTTTATTGTATTTTGGACGCTTATTTGATTTTCTTTTGTCTTTTAACTATGAAATTGAAAATAATTAGTACCATGTCCATTTAAACAACAACCAAAGCTTGAAGATGAAATTAGTATTACACTATATTTATTGGAATCTTTATAGCTATTTTGTGTTAAAAATATTTTCATGACTATCAGAAAAAGCTACTTTCATGTTGTTATTTGAGTACATGTTGTTTATATACTTGACTAAGTTCATGCATTAGAAAATGAAATGTTGTTGTGAATAAAGTGACAGGGATTAAACATCACACCTTGAATTATTTGTTTTCACAAGTTATCTATAGCTTGAGCTTTTTAGCATATAACTTAGTTGACATGATTGTTCCTAAGCTTTCCTTGAAAGTTTAATACTGAATCACTAAGGTGTTCTTTTCTATATATGGTGATATTTTATTTGCTTTTTTTATACAGGTTATCTGGCCACATTATAGTGGCAATTATCACCACAATGAAGATAATTTGTTCGAGTTTCTTACTTGTATGGAGAAAAATGGCTTTGACACTTCTAGTGTTGAGGTATATGTTGTATAAATTATTTATAGTCTAATTTAGTTTATATTCTAGTGTTCATTGTTTTTCATGTTTTACACTGTGGATTGTATCTTCTTTTGTTTTTAGAGAATGAACACAGTATTGATGGTAAGAAGCATGAATTGAAAAAAGAGGGGAGCAATAACATTGGAGCGAAAAATGCAAAAAGAGAGAGAGGAGAACTGGTCTGGTGATACTCTTAGAGCCAATATCCCGCATAAGACACATATAAAAACTGATGGTCAAGTCTTCAGAGTTGGTGAATTCACCTGCAGTGCTTTGAAAACACAACGATAATTTTTGAAGTGATGAAACATCATTTAATGTGTAACTTGTAGTCCAACTAATATTAAGTTGGAAAATCATATTGCAATACGACATTTCATATAATATAATTTATGTGGTTGAAATTATTTATAGTTGCACTTGATATTGTTTATTATTGTGATTAAAATATGCGACTTTGTGTTTTCATATTAGATGAACATGCACTTTGTATGACATTTTTAAAATCATACAAATTAATTTATGTTGATTAATAATAAACACAAAATCAATTTAAAAATACTAAATTAATAGTTTATATTGATTAATGATGAAAACAAATAAAATGAATATATGACTAAATTAGTCATTTATAATGATTATTAATGAAAGTAAATGAAATGAATATAAATTACTAAATTAGTCGTTTATATAATGAATAAATGACTACTGCAAATGATAATTTTGTGACCACAAATGACAACTAAATTTTGCATATATACGACTATTAGTAGCTAATTTACAGTATCTTATAACACGACTAAAATTTAGTCATATTTCTTCAGTCATTAATTGGTTTCAAACGATGACTAAAATTTGCATATATATGACTATGAGTAGCTAATTTACAGTATCTTATAACACAACCAACATTTTGGTCATATTTCTTTGGTCATTAATTGGTTTTCTTGGGTGATCATATAGTAATATATTTGGTCATTAATTGTGACAATTAATGACCAAATCAAAGATTAAATTAACGACTAAATCAATGTCCAAATTAATGACCAAATCAATGACTAAATTAATGATCAAATCAATGACCAAATTAATGACTAAATATACAAATAGACAACAAAATTGAGATAACCAATTAATGACTAAGCTAAAAACGACCAAAATTTGGTCGCGTTATAAGATACTGTAAATTAGCTACTATTGGTCACCGACCGAAAAATAGTCGTTTATATGCAAATTTTAGTTTTTTTTTTAGTAACTAATTAGCCATTTTGTACTAGTGTATAGCTTTTGGATCTCATCATTTATTTAAAGGAGACATATCCAGTAAATTCTCCTAAAGTCAATCTCTGTATTAGAAATAAGAATTTCTCATATTTCAGATCAATTTCAGACTCTTAGCCTTACTTTTCCTGGTCATCTTTAGCTCCATATAACTTCCATTGTAGCCTGCAATACATATCAAAATTCAAAAGGTATAATTTAGGTAAAACATGTTTAAGACTCTTTAACTCATTAAAATTTAAGGAAGCTTGATGATTAACCACTTCCTATTCCATAAATGTTTACCTTTCTTAAACCATAATTAAACCCCCATTTCCAAATCCATTTACAACTTGAGTGGGCCTAATGGTTAAGAGCCTGTGTTTCCTCCTAAGAGGTAACATGTTCAAAACCAGAGGGGGGTAGAGTATGTATGCCTTCATAGATTTTGCAGTCAAATCGTTGCGTGGAGGTGGGTCCCTTGTCCCACAAACAAGGGGGTCTCATATACCAATTTGGTGCATTTCTTAGTCGTGGCCTTAAAATTGGATCATAATAATAATAATTAATGGATATTCTAGTAAGACCATGAGAATGAAAAACAAAGTTTTGTGGTACATGAATACAAAGCAATATATATAGTGTCTTCTCCTTGTACATCGTAAATAATTCGAAAAATCATTATTTGAATGTTCTCAATAAGAGGATGAAGTCATTGTTTCTTACCTGAGAAAATAACCAAATACTAGTACAAAATGGCTAATTAGTTACTAAAAAAATGACTAAAATTTTCATATAAATGACTATTTTTAAGTCGGTGACCAATAGTAGCTAATTTACAGTATCTTATAGCGCGACCAACTTTTAGTCGTTTTTAGATTAGTCATTAATTGGTTGTCTTAAATTTATTGTCTAGTAATATATGTAGTCATTAATTTGGTCATTAATTTAGTCATTAATTGTCAAAATTAATGACCAAACATGCAACAAAATATATTACTAAATGATCACCCGAGAGAACCAATTAATGACCAAAATGTTGGTTTTGTTATCAGATACTGTAAATTAGCTGCTAATAGTCATATATATGCAGATTTTAGTCATAATTTAAAACCAATTAATGACTAAAGAAATATAACTAAATTTTGGTCTTGTTATAAGATACTGTAAATTAGCTACTAATAGTCATATATATATATATATATATGAAAATTTTAGTCATTGTTTGAAACGAATTAATGACCAAAGAAATATGACTAAATTTTGGTCGTGTTATAAGATACTGTAAATTAGCTACTAATAGTCGTATATATGCAAAATTTAGTCATCATTTGTAATCACAAATTTATCATTTGTGGTAGTCATTTATCGTTTTTTTGGTAGTTTCATATTCATTATATAAATGACTATTTTAGTAGTTTATATTTATTTCATTCACTTTCATTAAAAATCATTATAAGAAACTAATTTAGTCGTATATTAATTTTATTTGTGTTCATCATTAATAAACATAAACTACTAATTTAGTAATTTTAGATTGATTTTATGTATTTATTATCAATCAACATAAATTAATTAGTACGATTTTGCAACTAAACTAAAATAAAATAAAATAAAGACATATAATATACATGTTCATCGAATATGAAAACAAAAAGTTACATATGTTAATTACAATACTAAATAATATCAAGTGCAACTATAAATAATTTCAACCACAAATTATATTATATAAAATATCAAGTATTACAATGAGTTTCCAACTTAATATTGGTTGGAATACAATTTACACATGAAATATTGTTTCATCACTTCTAAACATTATCATTATGTTTCCAAGGCATTGCAGGAGAATTCACCAACTCTGAAGACTTGACCATCAATCTCCATGTGTGTGTCTTATGCAGGATATTGGCTCTACAAGTGCCACTAGAGAAGTTCTCTTCTCTCTCTCTTTGATTTTTATTTTGTCTCTCCAATGTTATTGTTCTCCTCTTTCTTCAATTATTTCTTCTTACCATCAATACTAAGTTCATTTTCTGAAAAAGAAAGAAGATACAATGCAGAGGATAATACATGAAAGATGATGAACGCTAGAATATAAACTAAATTAGACTATAAAATATTTATACGATATATACCTCAACATCAACAATATTGTCAATGACATTTCCCCCCATAAAAGCAAGAAACTTGAACAAGTTTTCTTTATTTGGGAAATAGTGGCTTCTATGTGGCTAGATGACCTGTGTAAACAAAGCAAATAAAATGTCACCATAGAAAATAACACCTTAGTAAAATTAGTATTCAAAATTCAAGGAAATATTAGGAAAAATCATGTCAACTAAGTTACATGCTAAATATATCAAGTTGTAGATTACTTGTACAATGTGGGAGTGCAAGCAAACTCCTATAAAATGCCAAAGCTAAGTCTAGAATAAAATGAAATGAAGTAAAAATTATACAATAATAGGATAGCCTTGTATACATGTATATAACCAGATACTGTAGAAGACTAAGTGAATAATTCTAGGGCTAGAAGTCAATGATGTCAAGAATACCCAAGTATGATGAGTATTTCTTCAGATAAGAACTACTATTTGGGTCCATTATCACATATGAATAAGCCAACTAGCCTATATCAAATTATTAATGTTTTGCTTATATTTATGGATCACTACAATATAAGTGCATAAATTGCAAAGCCAGTTCCCTTCCCATTTTGTTCTGCACCTGTGGTACAATATATTATCTATGATTTGGAGTAAATTTCCAACATCGAAAATATGTATCAATCACCACAAGTAATCCGCCAAAAAATGATTTTTTTGAGATGTAAATTTCAGATTCCAGTTGCTATATGATTATTGACTGGAAAATCCACACTGAATTCCAACACCAAACTTCCAATTTGAGGGAACACTTGTGGCCATCCTCGGTCACTCAAACTCAAAACATCAGTGATCATTATAATAAAAAGATAAAATAAGACTAGTTTTTATATGTTTTGCAGATTTACATGCAAAGCACCAATAGTTTTCCCATATTTACCATACTTGTAATTTCCAAGATATAACACATTAATTGTTCTTTACAACAAATCATTGATTCAAAACAAACAAGAATTTAACATATTACAACAATACCACCAATGTTTGATCCTTAATTAGTTCAAAATAGTTAGCACAAACACTTCAAGAAAGAGAAACAAGTATAAATAAAATATCCATAATTTAATTATCAATAAAAAGGGATAAGTGTTTTACTGAAGTTTGATAAATAATCATAAATATTGAAAATCCACTGCAACTAGTGGTGTTTTAAAAAAATAAATACTACTCGGATAACTCATCTTCCAAATTCTTTTCTCTATCCATGAATCTTTTTTCTATCCTCAAAACATAATCCACATTGAATCTTTTAGGTTTCTGAAACTGCCCAAAGGGCTTGCGAAATGAAGCAGTGAATTTCATTGATTTTCATAAAATTATTCTGGTACTGAAAAAATATAGTTTGACCATGTGATAGACAATTCAAGCAAGTAAAAAAATTGTACAATATTTCTTAGAAGAATTCTTGTTAAAAGTAAAACTTGCATATTTCAGATAGAAAAAACATGTTTAGAGAGATAAAAACATTAGCACAATGGTACTATATTTTTTTTCATGGGTTATTTCTAAAATAGGGAGATACCTCAACAAACATGAATGTTTTCTTAGCAGATGTGCACGAAAAAAGTTCCTTTCCAATCAATCGGACAACCATCCCACTATTCCTTCTATCAGGTGCAACTATTGACTTAGAAAATTTGTACTGAAACATAATTCTAATCAATGTAGTGAAACAATTATACACAAATATGTCTACATATAAGCCCGAGGATGAACAGATCAAAGAGGCTTGATGGGGTCACATCTCCAAAAATATATGACTCCTCTTCCATCCTAAGAATCACCCTTCTCACAATGTCACCAAGATACATTCCCAAAACCAGTTACTTAAAACCCTGAAGAAAACTACCAAGAACCATTAGAACTTATTAAAACTATAAGATAGGTACTCAATAACCCTACAAAGTTAAGAAATGAAAATTTTCGTGCTAGAAATTAGAAAATATCCTAATCGTCTGGATTCAAGCTATCTACATCTAAATAATCGTCATAACGAGTCCATGGCAGATGACCCGACCATAAATTTCCCCATTCCATGTTGATTACCTAATTAACAAAGCCAATTCCAAATATTTCTTACAGTCCAAACTCCATAATATTAAATAAAGGTGCAAAATAAATATTCATTGATATATTCAGCAAGAGAAGTATGCATAGCAAGATTATAGAGGGGAAAAATTAATAGCACAAGGTGAAAGGTTACCATGCTACCAATTTTTACGAGTTGGCATTTAGTCATTGCATTTTCTCTCTCTACATAGCATGAATTTTTTCCTGCCCCAAGAATTACTGGAGCCATCACATCTTCATCATAATAGCATGCTCCAGCAAGTGTTCGAACAATATCATTAACCTAAAATTTCCAAACCAACAGTCAATTTTGAAGACAATTTTTTTGTTACAAACTTACAATCCTTGCATCCATTTAAACTATCGGGCTTCCCTGTCCTAGAAACTTGGTGGAACATAGCCCAGTATACCTGCTTTAGGTTACCAAAAGATCAATCACTCAACTATAGACAACACAACTTCATTGTAGATCATTCCCTCACAATACACTAATTCTATTAAGTACAATGGAAACTCTGACTGAAGATGTAATATTAATCCCCTTTCCTACAATTGACTTGATACTTGATGTCCATGTTTAGTTCATCTTCTAGAAGAAAAGATCACCCTAGACAAATGTGTATATCAGATGTTAAAATGAACCACAAAATGGTGTCCTCTTCATGATGGCCCACTGATAGCATCAACATACATGGGAGATAATTGGCCATAGACAGGTTCAATTATGAGAAAACGTTGATTCTTTAAGACAATTACCTAAATTGTCATTCGTCGAACATCCTACTTGCATTTCAGATGAAAACTGGTTTGTGACTTATGCTTTGGTATCTGCATTCATTTACTCAATATGTACCTAATGGTTACAAGTCAAATTTTGCATGCAAGAAAAGAGACCTGCCTCCACACTGAAAATGTAATCAACAACATCAATGAGGTTTGAAAATGACTGACATTGCATTGTCATTTGTCAAATCTAACATACTGATTTTGACAAAGTATATAATTGCAAGGAATGAGATATTCATTAAATAATAAGTTGTTCCCAAAACATCCCAAGACTCGAGAGGAATAACCCAAACCTTTTGAATCATCCTAAACCAAGATTTAATGTGCTCAAAATTGCTACAAAATAGAGTAATCTCATAAAAATTTTGTTTCCAAACAATATCATGTATACATGCAATCAAGTGATTTTACACCTGAGGTGAAAGTGTAGAAAAATTATAGATATCCACCCTTACATAAATTTGAAGATTTGTAAATATAAGATATGACTATACTTCTCAACCATTTGGCCCCTAAAGATTTCTTCCTAGCCATATGTGCCACATGGTAACCCAATAGATTTGGAGCACCCCTTACAGATTCCTATGTGGCTTCAGGTCAAGTCTCACAAGCAGTATGGAATGCTAGATACTTTGAAGAAAAAAAAACTACATATTTTCCTATTTCTGGGTAGAATAAAGCACTCACGTTTTTTGTTTCAAAAAGAAAGGTCGACATTTAAGAGAGGACATCATAAAACTTTCTAAATATCCACTGCTTCAATGTTATTTTCTAAGGAAACTAAGTTAAGAATTTGAGGAAAAGATCTTCGTATTAAAAAGAGAGCAGAAACCAAATAAAAAATATCATGCTTTAGATTTATCTACAAAGTACAGATGAAAAACACTTTAGATTTTCTTTAGGCATGTTCAATGCACACTCTAAGCAAAAATATAAGCATCATGTTAATTAATGATCCAAGAATCATTTTAAGATTAATCATGTAATATCATATATTAGAGGTGAAAAAAAATTCCCTATGCATATTCATGCATGTGCACCAAGTTTCTTTCTTCCTAATAAAGAAAATCAAAACAAATAAAAGTCTAGAAACCTTACTATGAACCATTTATTCAAGGATTAAGGGGTAAAACTCATTGTTTCTTCTATTTTAAATCCCTTTGTCCATTTAATGAGTATGCATGAACAAATGGATAGCTACTTCATTAGAAAATAGAAAGTAAACCCAAGCTCCCTTTCTACTTTTGAAGGAGTCTAGAAACCATCACCTTTGCTTTACACAAAAACATCTAGTTCTAACAAATAAAATCAAATATTTCCTGCATGCATTGAAATATATTAATACAAGCATAAGGCTTACTTCGAAAAACTATAATTGGACCCTAAATTCATGCAAATTTTGCATTATTAGAAGCATTGCATGCTATGGGTGAGTAGTGATGGTATCCAAGTTGGAAATGACAAAATACATTTAAAAAAATTAAATACTTCAACTCGTAAAAGGCCACTATTGGGAGTTAGCATCATTTAAAGGGAAACAATATTGGAATTCATGTTTGTATGCTCAAGTAGCATGACCACATATATGATATCATACCTATCGACTTGGTAAAAGAAGGTCAAAATGGTAATGAACAAGAAATTATTTTGTGATAAAGGTATGCATTTTACCTACCTTGGTTGTTCCTGTCATTAGATGCGAAGGAATAGACACTTCTGCAAAGTTGTGATTCATAATTCTTCCACCTTCAAGATGAACTCGCAATACCCTAAAATTCATCCCACCCATATCCAATTCATAATATGTTCCCTTCTCATCCATACAAAAATCATGAAAAACAATCATTGATACATGTGCATTACTAAATCATACTCAATCAAATTCTCAAATGCATAAAAAGTGAACGAATTTAAACACCGAAAAAGAGTGAATACATTGTTGCCCACACATCGGGTTGTGGTCTGGTGGTTGGGACAAGGTGTCAACATGAAAATAATCCAGGTTCAAAGTTCAAGCCTAGCATGCATAGAACATTGAAACAATATCTGTGTTAGTCAAGTTTGACGGCTGTTGTTGTTGAAGTGGAACCATGTTAATGCAGAGATGGGGTTCATAAAGAAATCATCCTTACCATAAAAACACTTCATTATTTCCCAGCAACAACCATAATAAAGGGCTACAACAAATCCATTCAAATATGTTTTTCCAAACTGTGTTCTGCCTAGTCCTCAACGTAAATCAAGGGAACCCTATGAAGAAAAAATTCCCTAAATAATCTACTCATGATTAGGTTATCGACAATCAAAAGTTAAAAAAATGCTAAACACCCCCATGAGAATCCCAAAAATTGGACACGAGGATATAATGATATCCCATGAGGATAAAAAAATTGGACACTCATGAGCTCTTAATATAAGATGATTAAGAATGAGAATAATAAATGAATCATTTTCCCATTATACTTCCCATAGTTGGGATAAAGAAGATATACAATACTATCTTGTTGATAGATTCTTGAAGCACTGCTTTCAGTGACCTAATACTCCCCCTTGGGGAAAATTATGGAGCTAAATCCATTTTACATAATACTTTTTCATTTATTTTTTTACATAATTGATGATAAACACTTTCCACACGATTTACAAGGAGATCAGTACAAATGAATCTGAGAAAATGCCTGGGAAAAAACCTAATTAAATACAACTTGCAAATTGTGAAATATGTGCTATGTGTAGCTAGCCTATAATACAACATTGTCTGATCAAAACAATATATGCTTTAAGAACTGGAATAACTCCCGTTGGCAGCAAATTCTGGAAGTTGTTTACAGCTAAAATCAATTTCCGACCACGTCCATTAATTACCTGCATAAATGGAATAAGAGGCAGCAATGACTGTAGCTCCAATTCTAGATCCATCATTGGAAAACTTAATGATGACATGTTGAGCTATTTCCTCTCCAAGAAGTTCCATAATAGCCAACTGCAAATAGTTTCTAAATTTAGGATTGTACTCATAAAGACCATCATCTATGGCACTAATTGTTCTCGTCATTTTTTTTGTTGCATCACTCTTCACCCTACCACCCATTATTCCTGGAGATCCATCTTGACCAATCTTCTTGAGTATTCCCACAATGCCACTTGCTGCCAACCCAGCTGCTCTATTTGTGACTAAATCATAGAATTCCACAATTAACCTTCGTACTTTAAAAGGGACATTTTAAATCTGAAATATTTTTTAATATATTAATTCTACATAAATTGTTAAAATATCATTCAAATAATGAGTCATATGACAATTAATATTGAAATAAACATGGTACTAATCCCTTAAACATCTTTCATAACTTTACCAACTTCTCTCAAATCTGCAGATTCATATTGATGCATGGCTGAGAAAAATGGAGTCCTGCAATAGACAATAATTGTAGAAATTTATTAATATTGATGTATTACTGGATCCTCCTAATCTCAAAATATTTATCTTCTTGCCAAATACAAAATCCTTCCACTGTTAAACTTGCGAAAATTTAAAACTCAATTTCCATTAGGGGAATTTTGAGGTCTAAAATGGGCCTCCTAAAAAAAGTGTACAACCAAAATAAACTTTAAAATAACCAATAGGATTAAAGATGATGATGTCTGACCCATGGGGGATGATTCACCATTTTTGGACTAAAAAAGTTAAAAGAATAAAAAATAATAAAATAATAAAACTACTTTTTCAACTTATCTCCCTAAATTTTTACTCAAATTTCGAGCAAGAATACTCGTTGGATGCAAAATTTAATTTCTCATCCAAGGAATACCCATGTTGCATACTTTCGATGGACCGTGCTACAAGAAAAATGAGAAATACATGAAAAAACGTGATTGCTATCATACTTTTCATGTATTTCTCATTTTTCTTGTAGTAGGGTCCATCGAAACTATGCAACATGGGTACTCCTTGGATGATAAATTAAATTCTGCATCCAACGAGTGTTTCCACTCGAAATTTGAGTTAAAACTTAGGGAGATAAGTTGAAAATACGAGTTGAAAAAATAGTTTTATTATTTTATTATTTTTTCCTTCTAAAATTTGATGATGTAATCTAATATTATTTTATTATTTCCACTATTATTTTATAATTTCCTTAGGAGGCCCATTTTAAACCTCAAAATTCCCCTAATGAGACACATGTGAATAAATTCAGTCGCACATAACACAATTGTTTAACAGGAAAGCTTAAAGTTAAAAACCCCAACTATCATATTATGGATATCAGTGGAATCATGTAATAATATCATACAAAGATTAGTACATCAAGCTCTCAGTACAATGTAGATTCATTACACACTGTCATGCAGAAATTTGCATCTCCATGCACCAATTTCTTGCCTCCTAACAGCCTACCTCCACTGTGCAATCCCTGTTGAAGAAGACCCCTGAATGAATTCAAATCTACCTTTCCTTGACTACGCAATCCTCATTGGAAACTCCAATGTGTGTCAGATGCATTGAATGCATCACTATAGTCACAACGGATAGTCCATATTACCCTTTCACCTAACTCTCCACTGGGTCTCCACTGGAACTGAATGCACTATAGTTAATTGTTGTTTCTGTTCAATTGTTAGTGAGTTATTAGTTGTGAATTAATTCACTTAACTCTCACTAGTGTATCTTTCAGTTAGACTAGATACAACTAGCTCAATTGAGTTTAACTCACTTAACTGAGTTAAAATAAATAACAACTCCATAAAATACTCTTCCAACTCTGTCATAACTTTTCCACTTCAGTTCTAACTGAGTCCTCCATGCATGAGCCACCAATAAACCCTAGGAATTGCATAATTCCTTCAGCTCACCGATTTTCCAATCGTATCTTTGAATCTCTGTGCTCGAAGATAAGTTGATGTTTATTGCACTGAGATTATTATTAAGAGCTAATAATAATCGACATGCATCTATTTTTAGATCGACGATCTATAAATAGACTTTGCCCAATATTCTAAAAATATAATTTCATCTATTTTTCACATTTGACCAACCATCTACAAATAGCATCCTACAACTTATAGAATATGCTCACCATGCAAAAATAGACATACACCTAAAAATATCCTGCGGGCCCCACTTGGTGAATGTGCTTACTTTTCACTAAGCTCATCATCTTGTTGAATCTAAACACTCCCTCTCAACAAGATAGGGATTATCCTTCACCCCGATCCTGCCTCTATGGTATTCGAATTTTCTCCTGCCGAGCACCTTCGTCAGAATGTATGCATCTTGATCTTCCGTAGGAATGTACTGAAGCAACATGATCTTCCGCTGCACACAATATCTGATATGATGATACCGGATATCAATATGTTTAGATCTATCATGAAACACATGATTAATCGAGAGTTTAATGCAGCTCTGATTATCACGATGTATCACTGTAGGATCTAAATGTGAACCAAACAAACCAACCAGGATCTTCCTCATCTAGATAGCCTCACATGCAACTTGACTTGATGCCATGTATCCTGATTCTGCTAAATTGAGTGCCATGGATCTTTGTTTCTTTCTGTACCAAGAAAATGCTGTAGATACGATACTGAAATCCCCTCCTGACTTGCTATTTCTGTCCATTGGGCTGCCTGCCCAATCTGCATCCGTGAATCCATGCAACTTCACCTCATCCATCTGTCTGTACCATGAGCCATACTCAGATGTGCCCCTGAGATACCTCAGGACATGCTTGTCTACCTTCCAAAAGATCTTGGTAGGCTTAACCATCACTTGTGAAAGCTGTTTCACCACATAACATATGTCCAGTTTTGTATTAACTAAATACATGAGCAAACCCACCAACTGTAGATAAACAGTGGCATCCACTACCTCTGGCGATGTAGCATCCTCTTTCCTCCGATTTCTTGGAAGAGGAGTATCCATGGGCTTGCAGTCCTCCATGTGAAACTTACCAAGTATCTCCCGAGCATACTTGCCTTGAGACACACACATTTCACCTTCTCACTGCGATATTTCCAATCCAAGGAAATAATGAAGGAGGCCCAAATCCTTCATCTCAAACTCGTTTGCAAGATATTCCTTGCATGAGTGTATCAACTACTGGTCACCCGTTAGTATTAAATCATCAACATAAAGAAAAATGATTAAAGTCTTACCCTCCACCATAATTTGATACAGGTTTGCATCTACCTCACTCTTAGTGAATCCATGTCCAGTGAAATAGCTATCGATCAGTGTGTACCAAGCACGTGGTGCTTGCTTCAGCCCATACAACGCTCTTTTGAGTATGCACACACGCGACTCACTGCTGAAGATCTCAAATACTTCCGGCTACTCAATGTACACCTCTTCCTCAATGATCCCATTAAGGAATGCAGTCTTCACATCCATATAGTGAATGCGCCAACCCATCTGCACTGAGAGAGCAAGGATGGTCCTTATGGAAGAATACCGTGCGATAGGTGCAAAGGTTTTTTCATAATCAATCCCCTCGATCTGTGAGAAGCCCCGGGCAACAAATCTTGCCTTATACTTCTCGACGCTCGCATCAGCAGCTTGCTTTACCTTGTAGATCCATCTTGATCCTACAACTGATTTACCCACCGGCCTTGGAACAATCTCCCAAGCACTGTTTCTGACAATGGAGTCATACTCCTCCACCATGGCATCTACCCATGGGGGCTCCTACACTGCTTCTTAAAAAGAAGATGGCTCTATTACGACACACTTTCTCATAATAGCCATGTATCCAGTAAATCAGTCAGGTGACTATCTTTGTCTGCGTTATGATGTAGGGAATCCTACATTCTGTGCCGCATCAAGCTTCAGCCTCTTAGCTTATATGGTACGCTTTCTCCCTATTATGATGTTTGGTTCTGCATGAGTGGACTCCTCCACTCCATGAATCTCCTCCTGTGGCTGATCCACATCTAGAGGCTCATATTTGGGAACAAGAAGTTCCTCCTCTGCATGCAAGTGTAGCTCCCTCTCAAGCGACAACTTCATGGCTTTCACCTCATTTAATTTTATATCCCATCACACCACAGTCATTCGAATTTTTGGAAAATACATAAGATAATTATGGGGTGTTTCTATGTACCCCACAAATATCCCAACTTCTGCAGTCAACTCCAGTTTCTTCCTGGCATCCTTTGTCACATGAATGTAAACATATGAGCCAAAAATCTTCAAATGAGAAATATCAGGCTTCTTACCAGTAAAAGCTTCTTTAGGTGTACTCATGCAAATTACTCTATGAGGACAATGGTTTTTCACATAAACCGCAGTATTGCATGCTTCCTCCCACAAGTGCATTGGTAGGCCCTGGTCATGCAGCATAGCTCGTGCAGAACCCGCAATTGTTCTATTCTTCCTCTCCGCGACCCCATTATGCTGTGGGTTATGAGGCACTATGAGTTCTCTTCAAATTCATTCTTTGCTATAGAAGTCCTTGAATTCATTTGAGATATATTCACCACCATTATCGCTCTGTAGAGCCTTCACTTGCTTCCCCGACTCCTTCTCTAGCAATGCTTTAAACTCACAGAAATTTTAGAATGTTTCACTCTTCTTCTGCATGAAGAAAATCCAACATCTACGAGAATAGTCATCAAAAAATATAACATAATACCTGTGTTTTGTTGTTGAAGAAACCGAGAAAGGTCCACACATGTCTGTGTGAATTCTCTCCAGGATCACCAAAGCAAGGTTCTCCTTCTCATGAAAGGTGGTCTTCACAAAATTACACATAGTACATCCCTTGCACTGATTTGACTGTGCAAGAGTACCCTTGGGAAGTTGAGTAGAAATCTGCTGCAATATCTTCAAAGCGCCATGGTGAAGATGGCCTAATCTCATGTGCCATAATTCGCCCTCATCTCGGCTCACCACTTCTTCTGCTTTTCCCATCATTGCAGCGCAACCATATACCTATAGCTTGTAGATATTCTTAACTAGAATCCCTATCCTCTTGGTTTGACCTGTTGTTTTATGTCGCAGGAAAGCTTTTCCCTCGCTGAAAACAATGTCATAACCTCTGTCTTCCAACATTGCGACCGAGACCAAGTTATTCTTTAGACCCAGAACATGCATAGCATCTTTCAAAATAAATGGTTTACCTGACTCCCTCTGAAAGGTAATGGTTCCAAAGTCGGTCACACTGTATCTTCCATCGTTTCCCATCTCTATATGCATTTGGAGATCCTTCTCCTCCAAGTCACTAAACAACTCCTTGTCTTTCATCATATGGAAAGACGCACCACTATCAAGATACCACATCGATCCCATTGAGCTTGAAACCAAGCATGCGATAAAAGAGAAATCAAGTTCAAATTGTGAGGCTAAGGCCTCTCCAGCTGCAGCTCCAGCAACCTTGTTCTTCTTTTTCTATGGGCAGTTAGTGGTGAGATACCCATGTTCGTGACAGTGAAAACACTTCACTTTGGACAAATACAGCTTCTTGCCTTTAGCCTCAGATTTTGGAGGGAATTTATTCCCCTTCCCTTTCCTTGCTTTGGCAGCCAAAGCACAATTCTCTTCATCATAATTCTTCGATGAAGAGCCATCCCTGGTACTTCGCCTTATCTCCTCCTACACAAGATCCGACCAAAGTCGCTCCCAACCCGGTAGTTTCTCCCATCCATTGACAGAGTCTTCGTAGCTATGCCAACTCTTCGGAAGCCCAAGGAGAGCCAAGTTGACCAAGTCATCATCATCAACAGTAATCCCCACACTTCCCATTTCATCCCTACAGTGGACAAACTTCGTGAGATATTTTGGAATACTGTCACCCTTCTCCATTTTTATTTTTCTGAGCTTATATTTCAGCGCCAACTTCCTCTGGTCGCTGCTGCTTTGGAAAATATCTATCAAAGCCTTCCACATTGAAAATGGAGTGGTTTTCCTGTGAAGGCTTGACACAATATGGTCCTTCACACCTTCAAATAGAATTCTTCTTGTCTTTTCTACCTTCTTTTGCCATGCGTCAAGTCCTGTAGCATTTCTAGAAGTCGGCTTAGGAACATCGCTATCGATGAACTCCTTCAACCCATTATATTCAAGCACCAAATCCATCCTATCGTTCCAGGATATGTAATTCAAGCTACCCTCAAGGTCATACTCCAATCACAACCCATTGAAAGAAATTTCAATGACTACTCAACTGTCGCACCAAGAAATTTTTGCAGCAAATTCGAATTGTCCACAACCACAAAACTCAACAATTATTCACAATTGCAATCTCCAGTAATTAATACTGCTCTGATACCATGTAGAAATTTATTAATACTGATGTATTACCGGATCCTCCTGATCTCACAATATTTATCTTCTTGCAAAATACAAAATCCTTCCACTGTTAAACTTGCGGAAATTTAAAACTCAATTGCAAACACATGTGAATAAATTCAGTCGCACATAACATAGTTGTTTAACGGGAAAGCTTAAAGCTAAAAAATTCAAATATAATATTATTTATATCAATGGAATCATGTAATAATCTCATACAAAGCTTAGTACATCGAGCTCTCAGTACAATGTAGATTCATTACACACTATCAGGCAGAAATTTGCATCTCCATGCACCAATTTCTTGCCTCCTGACAGCCTGCCTCCACTGCGCAATGCCTGCTGAAGAAGACCCCTGAATGAATTCAAATATACCTTGCCTTGACTGCGCAATCCTCATTGGAAACTCCAATATGTGTCAGATGCATTGAATGCATCACTATAGTCATAACAGACAGTCCATCTTACCCTTTCACTATCTCTCCACTGGGTCTCGACTGGCACTGACATGCACTGTAGTTAACTGTTGTTCCTGTTCAGTTATTAGTGAGTTATTAGTTGTGAATTAATTAACTAATTAATTCACTTAACTCTCACTAGTGTATCTCTCAGTTAGACTAGATACAACTAGCTCAACTGAGTTTAACTCACTTAACTGAGTTAAACTAAATAACAACTCCATAAAATACTCTTCCAACTCTATCATAACTTTTCCACTTTATTTCTAATTGAGTCCTCCATGCATGAGCCACCAATAAACCCTAGGAATTGCATAATTCCTTCATCCCACTGATTTTCCAAATCTGTATACTGAAATAAAGTGCTCCAAGAGAATAAGTTGATGTTTATTGTCGGATTATTATTAAGAGCTAATAATAATCGACATGCATCTATTTTTAGATTGACGGTCTATAAATAGACTTCGCTCAATATTCTAAATATAGAATTTCATCTATTTTCACATTTTACCAACCATCTACAAATAGAATCCTACAAATTATAGAATATGCTCACCATGTCTAAAAATAGACATACACCGAAAAATAGCCCGTGGGCCCCACTTAGTGAAAGTGCTTACTTTTTACTAAGATCATCATCTTGTTGAATCTCAACAATAATGTTTTGTAATGCAGACTTGAAAGAAGATAATAAACATGAAATTCTTAACATATATAGGGAGATGCTAAAAGATGAAATCCCCAACTATTTTTAATAATTGTAGCAACTTGAAAAAAATGTGCATTGCAATCGGAGTTATCCATAAAATATTTTTCAAGGATTTCTAAACCTCAATTCAACAAACTAATACAATAGGTTATGTTAGACATGGTTCATTTCTTGCATGTGTTGAAAATCCTGCTTGCATTTATGATGCAAACTGGTCTGTGACTTATGCTTTGGTATTTGCATGCATTTACTCAATATGTACCTAATGGTTACAAGTCAAATTGTGCATGAAAGAAAAGAGACCTGCCTCCACACTGAAAAAGTAATTAGTAAGATCAATGAGGTTGGAAAATTATTGGCATTACATTGCCATTTTTCAAATCTAACTTACCCAATTTGACAAAGTATATAATTGCAAGGAATGAGCTATTCATTAACTAATAAGTTGTTCCCAAAACATCCCAAGACTCGAGAGGAATAACCCAAAATTTTTGAATCATCCTAAACCAAGATCTAATGTGCTCTAAATTGCTACAAAACAAATAAATCTCATAAAAAGTCCGTTTCCAGACAATCTCCTGTATACATGTAGTCAAGTGATTTTAAACCTTAGATGAAAGTGTAGAAAAATTATAGATATTCACCCTTACATAAATTTGAAGTTTTTTAAATCGAAGATATGACTATACTTCTCAACCATTTGGCCCCTAAAGACTTCTTCCTAGCCATATGTTCCACATGGAAATTTGGAGCACTTTGACTTCAGGTCATGTCTTCAGGTCGATGCTTCAGGTCAAGGCTTTAGGTCAAGTCTTCCATTTGGTTCTAGAGTATCCATTTGAAATTTAAGGCATTTAAGGCTTTAGGTCAAGTATAGACCATTGAATACATTAGGCTACCCACTGCACTTGCATATGGAACACGAGACATATCCTCCTCTTCTTCTTGTGTCTTGGGACACTGTTCAGCAGATAGCTTTGTACCTACAGGAATCGGAACATTCACCAGTTTACTATCCTGCATATTGAACCTCTTCAATATAGTCTCGACATACTTCCTCTGGTTTAACCAGAGCTTCCTCTTTGCCTGATCTCTCTTAATTTTCATGCCCAAAATATAGTTTGCAGCTCCAAGATCCTTCATGTCGAATTTGGAGAACAGTTGGGTATTCAAATCTTAGATAATTTATTTGTCATTCCAATCAACAACATATCATCCACATACAAGACCAAATAGATAACATGATCACCAATTAATTTAAAATAAACACAGTGATCCTCCTTACTTCTGGTGAAGCAAAGTCCCCGTATGTAGGTATCAAATTTCTGATACCACATCCTTGGTGACTGTTTAAACCCATACAGAGACTTCTTTAACCTACATACTAGTTCTTTCTTCCCCTTCACCGTAAAGCCTTCAGGTTGTTTCATGTAGATCTTCTCTTCCAGCTCCCTGTGAAGAAATGTTGTCTTCACATCCATCTGTTCTACCTCAAAATCAAATGCAGTAAAAACAGATAAAAGTAATCTAATAGAAGTAACTTTGGCAACAGGAGAAAAAATATCACCAAAATCAATTCCCGGCACTTGGGAATAACCTTTTTCTACCAAACGAGATTTGTATTTATCCACCTTGCCTTCTACATTCATCTTCTTCTTAAAAACCCATTTGCTCCCATTGGGCTTCCTTCCAGCCAACAACTCCACCAGATCCCATGACTCATTTTTATGCAAGGACGCCATTTCATCAACCATGGCCTCCTTCCAGAGTTTTCCATCCTCTGAATCTACTGCCTCCCTGACAGTTCTGGGATCATCATCAGTTATAGTTAAAGAAAAAATTGAACAAAAAGAAGATGGACTATATCTCTCTGGTTGTCTTCTTTTCCAAGCTGATCTTCTCACAGCTAGAGTTTGTGGCTCTTCCTCTTCTGAGTCTTCTTCTATTGTAGAGTCTGATTCATCCTCCTTTAGCTCAAACTCTATCTTCTCAGTTTCCTTTGGTAGGACTTCATGTTTAAAAACATCTTTCACCTCTCTAAACACCACATCTCGGTTGTACACAACCTTCCTTGTTTTTGGGTTCCAAATCTTGTAACCCTTTAAACCATCCTTATACCCAATAAAGATGCACCTTTGAGATTTATTATCCAACTTGATCCTTTTCTCCTTTGGAACATGTACATATGCATCACATCCAAATACTCTTGGATGTGAAAGAGAGGGTTTCTTACCAGTCCATACCTCATGTGGGGTCTTATCCTTCAATGCTGATGAAGGTGATTTGTTAAAAAAGTAACATGCAGTCTCCACTGCTTCTGCCTAGAATTCTTGTCCTATCCTGGTACCACTAGGCATGCTTCTTGCCTTTTCCATCAACGTTCTGTTCATTCTTTCTACAACTCTGTTTTTCTAAGGTGTGTATGGAGTAGTATTCTGCTGTGCTATACCACACTTCTTACAGAACTCTTCAAATTCCTTCTTGCAGAACTCCCCACCATTATCTGTCCTCATCACCTTTATCTTCTTCTCTGTTTAGTTTTCCACCAGAGCCTTCAATTCTTTAAATCTGTCAAAGACTTCAAATTTCTTCCTCAAGAAATATATCTATGTAATCCTTGAGAATTCATCTATGAATGAAAGATAGTACATAGACTTACCCAGTGATGGAACCGACGTAGGTCCAAACACATCACTGTGCACAAGCTCTAATATCTTGTTCGCCCTCTTAGCACCAAAAGGAAAACTCACCCGATTCTGCTTCCCATATACACAATGTTCACAGAAATTGAAATCTAGAGAGAAATTAGACATACCTTCTACCATACCATTTCCATGCAGTATCCGAAGGCCCTTCTCTCCAATATATCCAAGCCTTTGATGCCATAGCATGGTCTTTTCTCCAAAGACCGCTAGGCTTTCCACTCCACCTTTAGGAACCACAGAACTGTTGCACCCATCAATAACAGTGCTACCCTGAATCTTGTACAGAGTTCCAATCCGAACTCCCTACATTAATGCCAATGCTCCCCGAACCATCTTACAGGTATCTTTCTCGAACACTGTTTTTACACCTGCATCATCCATCTTGCTTACATAAATCAGATTTCTGGCCAATGCAGGAATGTTCAGAACACCAGGAAGTGTTCTAATCCTTCCACCTTGTAGCTTCAGCTTGAATTTTCCACGTCCGATGATTCAGGCCTTCCTATCATCCCCCAGTAATACATCACTGCCATCATATTTCTCATACTCGCAGAACCACTCCCTATGGGGAGTGAAGTGAAAGGATGCACCCAAGTCAATCAACCATGACTCATGATCTACATGTGTATTTAAAGAAGAAGCCAAATACACATCCCCACCTTCATCCGAGGTGGTTTTTTCCTCTGCAGAAGGAGCATCATTAGATCCCTTTCCTTTCTCAGGAGCTTTATATCTGCAGTCCTTTTTGAAGTGCCCTTCCTTTCTGCATTTCCAACATACCTTTACAAACTTTCTAGGAGATTTAGATCTCCCTCTGGATTTAGATCTCCCACTCAAAACCTTATTCTTGTTTCTATTCTGGGACCTTCCTCGTACAGATAAGGCATCTCCTTTCTGACCCTCCATATTTCTTTGTCTCATTTCCTCCGACAGTAAGGCTGAGACAATGTCATCAAAATTCAAGGTAGTTGTATTGCTACCTATTGTAATAACCAGACTGTCCCACGAGTCTGGTAGAGAACACAACAAACTGATGCACTTATCTTCATCTGAGATTTTAATATCAATAGATGACAGCTGACTTACCACAGTATTGAAGGCGTTCAGATGCTCTATCACCGAGTCTCCATCCTTCATCCTCAGGTTATACAACATTTTCCGCAGGAACAATTTATTCACCAGAGACTAGATACATTCAACAATACTGAATCTGAGACACACAACCGTATTTTTCTTTTTGCCTTACGACCCAGCCTCTTCCAGTCTTCATCTGACATTGTCGTTGGTTTAGTACCCAGATCTACCGTGATCCAGTGATCCTTATCCACTAACAGATCCTCCATCTTGAGCTTCCAAAACTCAAAACTCTGACCATTAAATTTCTCGATCTCTATCTTTCCACTGCTCGCCATCTTCTTTCATCGCAAGAATCAATCCCGCAGATCTCCCACTAAATAGGGTCTACCATAGGCCTGAGTAAAAAACCCTCAGCAGCAAAGGCGTCCCCTTGAAGCCGAAATAGCTCTGATACCAAGTTTAGGTTTTAAACCTGTACAGAAATTATCTTCAAACGAATCTTAAAACAGAAAATAAAAAATAGCGAGAGCATAAAGCATAAAACAAATAAACACAGAGATTTTCCCCTGGATTCCAAATCGGGACGACCAACTTGATTTTTCATTATATTCCTTTTAGTGTTACAACACATATATATACATGCCGAAGCATAAATAAACCCCAATCCATTAACCCTGGATTAGAACATAATCGTAGTTCCCTTGACCAGATCTACAAAATACCAGGGGCCAAAAACCATCGTACCCAAAAACCATGTGCAAACCCATGCACAAAACCATGGGCGGGTCTGCCCACCAGAAAATAAGGACCAAACAATTTTTTCGGGGCACTACCCTAGAACCTACAGGGAGGGCTACCACCCCCCCTGTGACCCCCCCCGACGTTGCGCCCAACACAACATACAGGGGGGGCTATCGCCCCTCCGCGCGTGACTAGTCTTGGAAATAATATAACACATACCCAACACCCATAGTTGGGATAAAGAAGATATACAATACTATCTTGTTGATGGATTCTTGAAGCATTGCTATCAGTGATCTGATACTCCCCCTTAGGAAAAAGTGTGGAGCTGAATCCATTTTACATAATATATTTTCATTTCCTTTTTCACATAATTGATGATAAACACTTTCCTCACCATTTACAAGAAGATCAATACAATTGAATCAAAGAAAATTCTCGGGAAAAAGCCTAATTAAATAAATCTTGAAAATTGTGAAATATGTGCTATCTGTAACCAACCTATAATACAACAGGGTATGATAAAAACAATATATGCTTTAAGAACTAGAATAACTCCTGCTAGCAGAAAATTTTGGAAGTTGTTTACAGCTAAAATCAATTTGTTTTTCAGACCACATCCATTAATTATCTGCATAAATGGAATGAGAGGTAGAAATTAGTGCAGCTCCAATACCAGATCCATCATTGGAAATATTAATGATGATATGTTGAGCTATTTCCTCTCCAAGGAGTTCCACAATAGCCAACTGCAAATAGTTTCTAAATTTAGGATAGTGCTCATAAAGACCACCATCTATGGCAGTAATTGTTCCCTTAATTTTGTTTGTTACATCACTCTTCACCCTGCCACCCACTACACCTAGAGCTCCATCTCTACCAATCTTCTTGAGTATTCCCACAATGCCACCTTTTGCCAACCGGATTGCTCTTTTTGTGACTAAATCACAAACTTCCACAATCACCCTTCGTACTTTAAAAGGGACATTTAAAATCTGCAATATTTTTGTATATATTAAGTCTACATAAAATGCTAAAATATCATTCAAATAATAGTCGTATGACAATTAATATTGAAATAAACATGGTACTAACCCCGAAAACATCTTTCATAACTTTTCCAACTTCTCTCAAATCTGCAGATTCATCTTGATGCATGGCTGAGACAAATGGAGTCCTGCAATAGACAAAAATGTTTTGTAATGGATATTTGCAAGAAGATTAAAAACATGATCTACTTAACATATATAGGGATATGTTGAAAGATGAAATCCCCAACTTTTTTAAACAATTGTAGCAACTTGAAGAAAAATCTGCATTGCAATCAGAGTTATCCGTAAAATATTTTTCAAGGATTTCTAAAGCTCAATTCAACAAACTAATACAATAGGTTATGTGAGACATGGCTCATTTATTGCACATGCAGAACATCTTACTTGCATTTTAGATGAAAATTGGTCTGTGTATTATTCTTTGGTATCTACATTCATTTACTCAGTATGTACCTAATGGTTACAAGTCAAATTGTGCATGCAAGAAAAGAGACCTGCCTCCACATTGAAAATGTAATCAGCAAGATCAATAAGGTTTGAAAATGTTTGTTAGGTCCCTATATTACTAGTATAGTCCCTTATTGTTATTATTTTAACCCCCTTATTGTTATTATTGTACCCTTGTAACCCCCATTTTGTTATTATTGTGCCCTTAAATTATTATTGTTAGGTCGGCTAGGATTACATTGTGGCCCACTAGGATTACATTATGGCCCCATGGACTCCTATATATAGAAAGGAGGTTTTGTAAATTGTATCATCCAAGAATTTTTCATTTATGTAATGTATTGGAGGTTTCCCCCTCGAAGAGGCTCATTTCTAAGGCGTTGATATCTCTTTTCTTCTCTTTTAGGAGCTGGTTACACAACATTTGGTATCAGAGGTTTGGATTCTAGGGTTTCGCTGCTCCAAACAGGTCATCGTGGAATTTTCGCTATAACTTTTGTTCTACGAAGTTTCGGAAGCTGAAATTTTTAGGGTGCGAAGAAAAAATTCTGAGGAAGCTTGTGTAAAAATTTCAGAGTTTGGTTCGCAATAATTTCGGAGATATGATCTGTGGAAGTCAGGTATTTTTTCAGGCTCCTAAACAGGTCATCGTGGCATTTGCGCTATAAATTTTTTTCTACGAAGGTTCAGAATCTGAAATTCATATGGTGCGAAGCTGAAATCCTGAGGAAATTCATCAAAAACTTTCAGAGCTTGTTTCGCAATATTTTTGGAGATATGATCTGTGGAAGGTAGTGCTTTTTCAGGCTCTTGAATTTCATCGCAAAGAGGTGATCGTGGGAAAAGTTCAATAACTCTCTCTCTGGAGATTGGATTGGAGTTCCCTAAAAATTGGTCGCAAGTAATCTTCCTGTAGTTTCTTGGATATCAATTTCAGAGACAAAGGACAAAACAGTAACACGTGGCAAGTCGTACAATTTCAATCTACTGAACCAGTCCAGAATTAGGTCATTGTGGGAGATTGGACACAACTTTGCCTTGGAGAATCCAAATTAGGTCAGACCTATTGCATTTGAAAGAAGCTTCAGAGGGATACTACCGGGCTGAATTTTAGATATCGAAGATTTTCAATTACAGATATAATCCAATTTCAATATCGAGCTCCTCAAAAGCAAGAAAAAGGTGTGTATTTTTTTTCCGAATTGCATAAGTCTTGTTTGAAGAATCAATTTGAATTGATTCCAAAGGCATATTGTAGAATAGATATCAGTATTGGGTTCTAAAATATGCCCCGTAAAAATAATTCAACACCCATTAAGCCTTCAGAAGGCTCTACTATGACTCATGAAGATGAAGAATTGCAACATGATCTATCAAAATTACAAGAGCAAGTACAACAAATTTCACTCTCGCAAAGAGCAACAAAAAATGAAATGGAAGTTTTGAAGAAAGGCATGGAAGAGAAGATGGATGGTTTGAAGAAAGGCGTGGAAGCTAAGATGGATGGCATGGAAGCTGGCATGGAAGCTAATATGGATGACATGAAAGACAACATGGAAAACAACATGAAAAACATGAAGAATGATCTAAAAGCAGACATCGAAGGTTTGACCAAGTTGATACAAGAAATGTTTCCTAATGGTGAAAAGATAGTAGAAGAACCTCATGATGAGAAAAAATAAATGTTAATCGTGATTTCATAAACTCTAATGTTGGCGGGAAGAACCACCATATTCCAAAAATGGATATGAGGAAGTTTGATGGAAAGGATCCTGTAACATGGATACTACAGATGGAGCAATATTTTGATCTCCATAACGTGCAAAACACACAAAAGGTACGCATTGCAACTTTACATTAGAACAAAATACATTTGTATGGTATCGATGGCTTTGCTCCCGTAAAAAAATTGTCACTTGGTCAATTTTTACGGAGGAAATGATAGCACATTATGAGGATACAAAGAGCAACACCTTCTTTAGCCAATTGATAAATCTCAAACAAAAGGGTTTAGTGGAGCAGCACATTGAGGACTTCCAAAAATTGAATATAAGGGTAACTGATATTCTAGAGGAACACAGGATTGATCTCTTCATAGGCACTTTAAAGGATAACATCCAACATGAAGTTCGCGTTTTGGAACCTGATTCATTGGAGAAGGCATTCGGGTTGGCAAGAAAAGTTGAATGTAAAATTATGGCGACAAGGAAGCCTACCACTCAATTCTATAAAGAAGGAAGTGTTGCTACGCCTAGATTTCCACAACCTACAAGGTTGACACCACAACAATTGGAAGAAAAAAGAGCAAAAAGGGCTTTGCTACAGTTGTGATAGCAAATACACTAAAGGTCATAAGTGTGCTGAGAAGAAATTATTTTACATAGATTGTGAAGAGGAAGAAGAAAATGAACAAGAAGAGGATATACACGAGGAACCAGCCCTAGAAGAGGAAGAAATGAATCCGACCATATCGTGTAATGCACTGGCAGGAATTACCACTCCTCAAACTCTCAAGATAGAAGGACATGTCAAGAAGAAAAAGGTAATAGTGTTGATTGATTCAGGTAGCACCCATAATTTTATTCATTGTAAGGTAGCCAAGGAATTAAATTGTTTCCTATACCCAGCACCAGAATGTCAAGTGATGGTTGCAAATGGAGGAACTATAAATTGCTTTTGAAAATGCCATAATATCAAGCTAACCATGGGGGAATATGTATTGACTAGTCCAATGCTTTCCATTCCTATGGGAGGTGTTGATGTTGTACTAGGAGTACAATGGCTATAATCTTTGGGGACTGTAGCTTTTAATTTTCAATAACTTTTCTTGAATTTGTTTTTCATAAGGAAAGGAAGTCGAATTACGAGGTATTGCAGGGAAGCCGGGAAAGATAATAAGCTCTAATGTCATGACAAAGCTTCTAAAGAAAGAACAACGAGGTGTAATTACACAGTTATGCTCACTAGAAGTTCCAACATCAAAATCATCTATTTCTGCAGATCTCCAACAAGTCTTGGAAAATCATTCTAAGGTGTTTGAAACTCCCAAAGGACTCCCACCTATTCGTGATCATGATCATGCTATTCATTTGATTCCAAGAAGTGTTCCTCCAAACATTAGGCCTTATAGATATCCTTACGTCAAAAAGAGAAAAATTGAACGTATGATTGCAGAAATGTTAGAGGCGGGTATAATTCAACCTAGTCAAAGTTCTTTCTCTGCTCCTGTAGTACTGGTACACAAGAAGGATGGATCATGTCGAATGTGTCCAGATTATAGGGAGCTCAATAAGCTCACCATTAAAGATAAATTTCCCATTCCTGTGATTGATGAATTATTGGATGAATTACATGGAGCAATTTATTTTACAACGTTGGATCTTCATTCAGGATATCATCAAATTAGAATGAAGACTGAAGATATTCCAAAAACGGCATTTCGAACTCATGAGGGTCATTATGAATTTTTGGTCATGCCTTTTGGCCTTACCAATGCACCTTCTACATTTCAAGGGTTGATGAATTCCATTTTCAAACCCTTTCTTAGAAAATTTGTGCTAGTATTTTTTGATGATATAATAATCTATAGTAGGTCTTGGAAGGATCATGTTGAACATGTTGATAGGGTGCTCAAACTATTGTAGGAGAAACAATTATATGCAAAAACATCCAAATGTTTCTTTGGAGTACAAGAGGAGGAATATCTGGGTCATATTGTATCTCACGAGGGTGTTAAAGTAGACCCTAACAAAATTAAAGCCATTAAGGAATGGAAATTCCCCACAACCATAAATCAGTTGCGAGGATTTCTCGGGTTAGCAAGGTACTATCGCAAGTTTGTTAAGAATTATGGGAGAATAGCAGCACCTCTAACAACATTATTGAAGAAAGATATATTTTCATGGACTCCTAAAGCAACTAAGGCCTTTGAACATCTTAAAGAGGCATTGTGCCTAGCACCGGTCTTAGCTACGCCAAACTTCACAAAAACCTTTATTGCGGAATGTGATGCCTTAGGAAATGGAATTGGTGTTGTTTTAATGCAGGAAGGAAGACCCATTGCTTTAGAAAGTCGTCCAATCAAAGGAAAGTATTTATAGAAACCTATTTATGAGAAGGAAATGTTAGTAATACTGCATGCACTAAAGAAATGGATAAATTACCTAATGGGAAGACACTTCAAGGTAAAAAATGATCATGATAGTCTTAAACACTTTTTGGAATAAAGACTATCTTCAGAAGAGCAGCAAAAATGGGTCACAAAGATGTTGGGTTATGACTTTGAAATAATCTACAAAAAAGGAAAGCTTAATGTTGTTGGAGATGCACTCTCAAGAAAGAATGAAGAGGTGGAAGCATTGCTTTGTGCCATTTCTATTATCCAACCAGATTGGATAACTGAAGCAAGAGATGAATGGAAGAAGGAAAAATATGTATGGACACTCATTCAAAAGTTGCAACAAGATCCTAGTACATATGATACATTTAGTTGGAAAAATGATTCCTTATGGTACAAAGATCGCTTATATCTTTGTAAGAATTCCCAACTAAAACAAAAGATTCTTCTGGAATTGCACACTTCTCCTTTAGGAGGACACTCAGGATTTTTAAAAACTTACCACACGGTGAAGAAAGAATTTTTTTGGGATGGCCTTAAATCTGATATTCAAAAGTTTGTGGCGGAATGTTTGGTTTGCCAGCAGAATAAAGTGGAGACAATTAAGACCCCGGGACTTCTACAACCTTTATCCATTCCAAGTCAACGTTGGGAGGAGATTTCAATGGATTTTATCACGAGTTTACCTAAGTCCGAAGGAAAGAATGTCATCATGGTGGTAGTTGATAGACTTACCAAGTATGCACACTTTTGTGCATTATCTCATCCATTTAAAGCAAGTACAGTTGCTACTACATTTATGGACAGAATTCAAAAGCTACATGGAAGCCCAAGGGTTATTATGAGTGACAGAGATCCCATTTTTACTGGAAATTTTTGGACGGAGTTATTTTCTTGTTTGGGTACTGAATTAGCTCATAGCTCATCTTATCATCCTCAATCTGATGGTCAAAATGAGATAGTAAATAAATTTTTGGAAGGATATCTTCGTTGTTTTGTATCTGATAAACAAACATAATGGGTCAAGTGGTTACCTCTCGCTGAATGGTGGTATAACACTTCCTTCCATACTGCAACAAAAATGACCCCATTTAGGGAACTTTATGGATATCATCCACCATCCATCACATCATATTTAAGGGAAAATTCAAAGGTTCAAGCAGTTGAAGATCACATCGAGCATTAGCAAGAAGTTCTCCAACTCTTAAAGGATAACCTGAATTTGGCACAATATTGAATGAAACAACAGGCAGATCAACATCGCAGCGAGAGAAGTTTTGATGTAGGAGATTGGGTATTTTTACGGCTACAACCATACAAACAAATGTCCCTCAAGCAAGCTAAGAAGGATAATAAATTATCGCCAAAGTACTATGGTACTTACAAGGTGTTGCAAAATATTGGTACTATGGCATACAAATTGGAACTTCTTGCTTCTTCGCGAGTGCATCCAGTTTTCCATGTTTCATGCTTAAAGAAGGTTATAGGTGAAAATCTTCCAGTTCAAAAAATATTTCCAGAACTTGATGAGGAAGGAAAAATCATATTGGAACCTAAAGTGGTCACAAAAACAAGAACTCGACAGCTACGAAATCGATCAATTTCAGAGTATCTCATCAAGTGGAAGAACTTACCCACTGAAGATTCTACATGGGAGGATGAGAAGTTTATATAAAAGCATCCAAAGCTACTCAAACATTGAGGACAACACTTTTTTGAAGGAGAGGGGCATGTTAGGTCCCTATATTACTAGTATAGTCCCTTATTGTTATTAGTGTAAGCCCCTTATTGTTATTAGTGTACCCTTGTAACCCCCATTTTGTTATTATTGTGCCCTTAAATTATTATTGTTAGGTCGGCTAGGATTACATTGTGGCCCACTAGGATTACATTATGGCCACATGGGCTCCTATATATAGAAAGGAGGTTTTGTAAATTGTATCATCCAAGAATTGTTCATTTATGTAATGTATTGGAGGTTTCCCCCTCGAAGTAGCTTATTTCTAAGGCGTTGATATCTCTTTTCTTCTATTTTTGGAGCTGGTTACACAACAATGTCTGACATCACATTGCCATTTGTCAAATCTAACTTACTGAATTTTACAAAGTATATAATTGCAAGGAATGAGCTATTCATTAACTAATAATTTGTTCCCAAAACATACCAAGACTCGAGAGGAATAACCCAAACTTTTTGAATCATCCTAAACCAAGATCTAATGTGCTCTAAATTGCTACAAAATAGAGAAATGTCATAAAAAGTTTGTTTCCAGAAAAATCTCCTGTATACATGCAATCAAGTGATTTTAAACCTCAGAGGAAAGTGTAGAAAAGTTATAGATATCCACCCTTACATAAATTTGAAGCTTTGTAAATCTAAGATATAAGGGTCAAGTCTTCTAGATTGATTCTAGAGTAGCCATTTGACATTTAAGGCATGGTTATAGTTTACTATTAAAAAAAAAGGTAACAACATCTGAAATTCTATACAAACTATAAATATGTGGAGGGAATTTATGTTATTTATCATAAGTTAATGAAATTGATAATTTACTTGGCATATATTGTATGTTCAGGAATGCCCGGTTCCAAGTCGATATATTCGCAACACACTATGTGTTGGGTATGAAATCTGTATACTTTTCTCTCCCATTTTTACCCACCATTCTATCTCTTTGTACCATTAATTGTTCTAAAACACACGAGGAAAATCTCTTCCCACTGTCTTATATGGAATATTTGATTAATGAAGTAATATTCATGGAGGTTTTACCTTTGCAAGTATTAACTCTACTATTTCCACAGATTCGGAAAAGTAAAGGATTACATTTGCAAGCCATGAAGCAACTTCGAATTCGCAGTGGTATCTCAACATGCTGCAACAACGCAACAGATTCCAACTTACCCCTGTTGGACGGATAAGTCGTTCTTGCAGACAAGACAGACCTCCCAAGTGTCCTACGGATAGCTAGCAACAAACGGACAATTAAATATATCTTTCTCTAGATATATTGCGATTCATAATCAAATGTTATAAAGGTTTGACGATCTTACCTTTGATCCAACACTTGTTTGTAGTAATCGTCCTTCAGTCGCCCGAAAGAGTTGCCTTCAAAGATCTGTAATCACAAACAAACAAACATCAAATAGCACCTACATAGGATATATTCATAAATCATATCTATTATGGTGATCAAGGAATCCATAAAATAAACCAATCAATTGACAAATTAAGGAGAAAAATAGACTTATTTGTATTAACTTTGAATAAGAAGAGCCTTACAACCGTGTCCGCCTTGATGTTGTACAGGTCTTCCTAGGGTCCGATGTAGGAATATCCTTTACTCTGACAAGCCTTGCACTCTTCCAACTGAGATACATATAGGTATGTAATCTTTCCCACATAAAATATTAGCTAAAAGGGTCTAAGTTCCAACAGCACTTCACCTCAAATAATACTAAAGCTTGAACTCATCCATTGTTAACCCCTTGAGGCTGCCCTATGCCTCTTTTTATAGTGAAAGAGAGGAGGTTACCGCTCCATACAAGAAGGGATAGAATCCTCCTTCAAAGGGATTAGTTCCTTACATCAAGGAGTTAGCTCCTCATTGGATGGGATGCATGAACATGAAAGGAGCGAACTTTCCACCGCAGGAATGTTTCCAGAAGCTTCTAAAAATGACTTTAACTGAGCTTCTAGATTTTACTTGCGCCTTTTCTAATCTTTTACAGGGGTCCGCACTTTTAATAAACAGAAAGTGCTCTTGGCTACGCATGATTTATAGCCAAAAAGTACGGGATCGCAGGCAAAACTAGGAGAAAGTGTGGTACCAGAGTTTTAAGGCTTTTATGAGCTTTTCTCTTAGTTTCAAGGCTTGAATTTGGGAACTTTGATATTGTAGACTTTCAAGGGAGCACTAAAAATTTCATGGTGAAAAATTTCAGTGTAACAAATTTCCCCCTAAATGCGAAATCTGAGAATATTCAAAGAGTGATGTGCTTTATCATTTCAAGGATTAGCCTATGGACACCCCAGTTAGAACCCTGTAAAAACATTCAACACACACACACACACACACACACACACAGATATATATATATATATATATATATATATATATATATATATATATATATATATATCATCGCTGAGGTAGGCATTCCCATACTCAGATCAAAACTAACTAAACTTGTTCTGATACAGAAATGATTTTAATATTATATCAATAGTGTAGACACAACATGGACACAACCATATGTAATAAATCGTCTACTACATAATGAATAATAAAACTCCTCGCAGCCTGGATGGTGGAAACTAGATCCAGGGTCTTGATTTCTGCTTCCCGAACTAGTACGATTCTATCCATAGGTTTGATTCAGTTTTACACAAGCTTGAAACGTAGGAAAACCATGCTTAAAAGTGTTGTGTTTCATTTTTACACAAGCTTGAAACAGAGAAAATTGTGCTTGAGATTGGTTTGTTTCATTTTTACACAAGCTTGAAACAAAGGAAAAATCATGCTTGAGATAAGTTTTTAATGCCCCCCAAGCGTAAATACTAGAGCACATGCCCCCCCAGCTTCATTTCATTCAACTAAATAGACTACTGGTAATTAATATCTTGATGGAATGAAGGTTCATTTACGAGATCATATGAAAGACCCGACCTAAAACTGTAAGAAAATTATGCAAAAACTGAAATAACTAACCTAAATATATGACTTAACATTTACAAGATCTATTCAAAGACTCGACTTAATTAGGGGAAGATTTGTTTCATTTTTTAACTAGCTTGACACAACAAAAGAACTATGCTCATGGCAATGTGTTTCATTTTTTAACGAGGTTGACACAGTAAAATAATTGTCCTCAAATCTACTCTCTACAATCTACCTATATAACCTACTAATTCATTTTTTAATGAGGTTGAAACAGGAAAAGAACTATCCTCATGGCCCACTGATTCATTTTTTAACGAGGTTGAGACAGTAAAAGAAACTTTCCTCTTGATCCACTGATTCATTTTTAACGAGGTTGACACAGTAAAAGTAACTTTCCTCATACCTGATTCATTTTTTACGAGGTTGACTCAGTAACAGGAACCATCCTCAGAAACTACTTATTTCTAATCTATCAATCTACTCTCTACAATCTACCTACTGATTCATTTTTTAATGAGGTTGACACAAGAAAAGAACTGTCCTCATACCTAATTCATTTTTCCATGAGGTTGACTCAGTAATAGGAACTATCCTCTGACCAACTGATTCATTTTTTAACGAGTTTGACACAGTAAAAGGAACTATCCTCGTAAGAATCTGTTTCATTTTTTAACGAGGTTGACACAGTAAAAGAACTGTTCTCATACCTGACTTGATCATGGCTTCCAATTGGAAGAAACACATGTCAATGGACACACCTTGATCATGGCTTCCAAGAGGTCTTCATCAGAAGGAAGAATAGTTCTCTGGAAGGAACACATGTCAAGGGACTCAAAAGGGATAAGAACATCGCGTTCAAATAATCCCATAGAGTTTTCCATGTCAATTACCAGATCTAAGTCAAAGGAAGACGAGAAAACAGTGAGAGGCTCGCTTGCATCGGTAACTGAAAACATGGGACTGGTTGCCACATAATTAACCCGTGGCGGGGTAGATACCACTTTAGTATAAGGAACATTTAGGGGTGTTGGATTATTGGTAGTCGAATCAAGACTAGGGAATGAAAGTTGGTCAACAGTCACAATGTTTCCATTGTGAGGGAAATACATCACGCGAAAGAGTGTTGATACGACAGCTTTCATTGCATAGACATGGTCTCGCCCAAGGAGTAAATTGAAATCCAAGGGGCCTTGAACTACCATAAGATCAATACAGACAGTTTTACCTTCCAAAGTAATAGAAAACTTAGGAAGGAAACCTAAAGGTTCACTAATGGTTCTGTTAAAAGCTTTCAGATTCTGCATAACAGGCACAAGCTGAGGGGAACCCAAAGCTTTCCAAGTAGTTGAGGATAAAATACTAACATAAGCACCTTCATCTACATGTGTACCGTGTATGTTCGTACCACCAACCTTCACAATGATTTGGAAAGGGATGGAGGAAGGAAGACAAGGTTCTGTCAGTCTATTCCAATCAAAGGGAAAGACCTCTATAATTGGAGGGGGTTCTGTAGGAATAGATGAAATTCCCCCCGGCGTAGAAGAATCTGATGTAACAAGAAGAACCTGAGCGATATGAGTTTCACTCTCTACAGGGAGAGTGGGATTGACTAGATGTGAAATTGAGTCACCACTTGATCAACTAATGGATCATCAACTTGAGTGATATGAGTTTCACTCTTCAATGGAAGAGTGGGATCAACTGTACCTAGAATTATATCAATCACTCTGTTAGTTGGTGGTAGGTTGGGAGAAAGTTGACGGTAACCAGTTGGAAATTCTTGCTGTGAAACGGTAAGGTTTTCCAACAATTTTGAGGCTTCATCCATGTGAGGGAAAATGTGAGCTTGATGACTCCCTTTGCATAACCTACAAGGAAACCTAACTTTACCCTTTTTCCCAGGAACCTGATTATATCTGGTTGATGGATCAACAGTAAGTTGACAAGATTTTCCTGACCATACTTCCAAGACCTTTGGAATATCGGGACAATTGATAAGGAAGTGGTCACCCTTACAAATCCTGAAAGGGTATTTGCGTTTACGATGCATGTTGGAGGTTTCCTCAACACTACTAACATTTACAGCCATGGCTGGTTGGTTGAATTCTTTCTTATCTTGCTTCTTCTTCTTCTTCTTCCCTTTCTTCTTCTTCTTAGTCACCTGGTTACTAGCGTCAAGGCTTTTACCAAGCGAAGAGGAAGAAAGGGAGGAAGACATATTGGGCGAAGAAGGTAAAGGGTCAACAGAAGGTTGGTGAAGCATCCGGTTGAGGTGGAACAGTTGGAGTATTCGGGGCCAACGAAGTTGAAAATAACCATATCGGTAAACCTATTGTAAATCCAGGTAATGACAATGTAGCCATATAAGGAGGACCAACATTTCCAAAGCAAGGAAAAGTACTAGGATTCTCGTTAAGAGGGGTTCCTTGGTTGGTAAATTCTGTAACAGATGCCATTAGATTCAACTTCAGTGAATTTTATTAACAATTTAAAACTAAATTAACAATTCACAATTCAAACCTATGGTATCGAAGAGTAAAAACAAATAAATGAACACGCGCTATCAAAACTAGGAGTCAAACCACACACAAACAGTAGATTCCCACACTAAAAAAAATAGTTGGTGATGAAATCCAACATCGTAGAATTTTAATGTAGAAATGGCGGTTGGAATAGTTACCCCGACAACCTGCTTAATGAAACAGACTGGTGAAAGCTTCTTCACTATACCATCTCGAGTGAAGATAACCCTCCGGAGAGTCCAAGTGAGTCTATCCAATGTCTGCTCCAGGTACAGTGGGATCTTCCCTCCACCATCACCTTGGGAAAAAAATCCTATATTTTATGGCCACTAAGGTTACCAAAAGAAACAATTATACCTGGGGGAACAGTCTATGATCCGACACACACGTAAGGGCAGAGTAACAAAGCTCAATCCCCTTGAAGGCTCCTTGACATAATCCAAGGTTTACCCACAAGTGACCCTAGGCTCCTCGACAATGGTCAATCCGAGGTTTACCGTTGTTAATACGTGTATATCTGCTATTGTTCCCAATGAGGAAGGATTGATTACCTCACTGGTTCGGATATGATCTCGTGTTTGACTCCTTTATGAGGAGCTTCCTAGAGCATACATGCTACTATTGGAATTTTCCTACCACAAGATCGACTACTTGTTTGTTTTACTGTCTTCGAGAGTTAACTAAAACCTATTCCAAAACACTAGCCTAAGCTATGTTGGTGGAAAGAGCCCTAAAAATGTGAAAATTACTAGATGAATTTTATTAAGCGCTATGTTATTTAGGTTGTTATTACTCAAAAGGTAAATGGATATGAAACCAATGGTGTTATGACCCAACCCAAAAATGAATGTAATTGAATATGATAATGTAATCTTTTCAATTCGATGAATACTAACTAAAGTAGGGAGAGACTTTCATTCACTTCCAACAATGCAAAAATTGATCAATAAGAGAAAATATAACAAATTCTCTAATGCACTAATTTCATCAAGAAAAACTAACGCTAATCAATTCCATATTTTTTTGTGTTTTTAAAACAAGCATAAAAACATATAAATTCAAATTAAAGAAACTGATCTAAATCCACAATTTGATTTTTCTAGAATGTAAACTATGCAGTTGTAATCTATGCACAATTCACATGAAAACTATGCAAATGTAATCTATGCACATTTTTCATTCATATTCTGAAAATGAGAATTCTAATTATGCAAATGTGATCTATGTAAGAGAATTCTCAAACACAAGATGATTCTAATGTGATCTAAGAACCAATCAAGTGTAAGTAAAGAAAATTGGGTGAGAGTTCCAAAGATCAAAAAATAAAAACACTCAAAGGCGATTAACACTCAAATTTTTTTTTGCAAAAACAAAAGAAAAAAGATGCAAAATTGTGAAAAGACTGAGACAAACCTCCAAGTAATGACCAAAGGAAATCAAATTAATAATTTCTCAAAAAAGAGACTCAAAACACCCAATTAACTTAACGGAGATTGATGAGATGAAAAATTTGCTGAAAGAAACTCATTAACAAGGCTTTTTGATAGAAAAATATAGATCGGGGTAGATGCTAAGAATCCTAAATTAAATCTAGACTAAGCCTGAATAGGAAATTTTAAGTTTTCATAAAATTTTGCAGGGTCCGCAGGCTCTAGAGTAAACAGGTGCGGTACCACACTGGTTACTCAAGAAAATTGCGGAGATGACCGCATTGTGCGTGAATGCAAAGTGCGGAGATTAGAACACTTCAAGAAAACAAAAGTTTTCAAAACTTTTCAAAGTACAAAAAAATTAAACTAAGCCACCAAAACCAGCATACATCAATCAAGAACCAGAAAAATCATTTTCTCAAGTCAAAACAAAAGGAAAACAAAAAATCCAATCATTCCCCAGCGGAGTCTCCAATTTGTTGGACGGATAAGTCGTTCTTGCAGACAAGATAGACCTCCCAAGTGTCCTATGGACAACTAGCAACAAACGAACAATTAAATATATCTTTCTCTAGATATATCATGATTCATAATCAAATGTTATAAAGGTTTGACGATCTTACCTTTGATCCAACACTTTTTTGTAGTAGTCGTCCTTCAGTCGCCTGAAAGAGTTGCCTTCGAAGATCTGTAATCACAAAAAAACAAACATCACATAGCACCTACATAGGATATATTCATAAATCATATCTATTATGGTGATCAAGGAATCCATAAAATAAACCAATCAATTGACAGCTTATTGAGAAAAACAGACTTATTTGTATTAAATTTGAATAAGAAGAGCCTTACAACCGTGTCCGCCTTGATGTTGTACAGGTCTTCCTGGGGTCCGAAGCAGGAATCCCCTTTACTCTGACAAGCCTTGCACTCTTCCAACTGAGATACATATAGGTATGCAATCTTTCCCACGTAAAATCTCAGCTAAAAGGGTCTAAGTTCCAACAACACTTCACCTCAAATAGTACTAAAGCTTGAACTCATCCATTGTTAACCCCTTGAGGCTACCCTATGCCTCTTTTTATAGTGAAAGAGAGGAGGTTACCACTCCATAAAATAAGGGATAGAATCCTCCTTCAAAGGGATTAGTTCCTTACATCAAGGGGTTAGCTCCTCATTGGATGGGATGCATGAGCATGAAAGGAGCGGACTTTCCACCGCAGGAATGTTTCCAGAAGCTTCTAAAAATGACTTTAATTGAGCTTCTATATTTTACTTGCACCTTTTCTAATCTTTTACAGGGGTCCACACTTTTAATAAACAAAAAGTGTGCTTGGCTATGCATGATTTATAGCCAAAAAGTGCGGGACCACAGGCAAAACTAGGAGAAAGTGCGGTACCAGAGTTTTAAGGCTTTTATGAGCTTTTCTCTTAGTTTCAAGGCTTGACTTTGGGAAATTTGATATTGTAGACTTTCAAGGGAGCACTAAAAATTTCATGGTGACAAATCTCAGTGTAACAAATCCCTTCCCACTGTCTTACATGGAATATTTGATTAATGAAGTAATAGTCATGGAGGTTTTACCTTTGTAAGTATTAACTCTGCTATTTCCACAGATTCGGAAAAGTAAAGGATTACATTTTCAAGCCACGAAGCAACTTCGAATTCGCAGTGGTATCTCAACATGCTGCAACAACGCAACAAATTCCAACTTACCCCAGATCTATTTCAGGCTTTTCGTGGTTTCCTTTAGGCAAGGAGTTTGTTGTTGTAACAATTTTATAATTGTAGATATTTAGTTGTTAGAAGGAAAATACAGTTTTCCTGAAAATTGTTATAAAAAGGGCCTCAGGGCTGTGAATTGGGGTTAAGTAGAAAGAATCAGATATTGTAACATAAGCATTTTTAATTAATTGAATGTGTAGCGTTTTGTTGTTCCATTTGTGAGCTGTGAGTTTACCACAACCCTGATCAGAGAGTTGGGCCCACTCTTCTGATCAGGTGCTGTGTTATTTTCCTTTTTGTTGATTTTGTATTTTTGTTTATTATTGTAACCCTTGTTCCGATATGATTCTATAATTGCTGTGAATACTTTTATAATTATGCAATCCATGTTTAATTGTTGTTACAGTAGTTTGCTTGCTTTCATTGATTAAGTCTGTGATTCAATAACATATTATGTTATTTCTCTTGCATATACTGTGTGCATTAGTCTTGCAATAATCAACGAACCAAGATTGATAATTAATGTGGAAAAAGGGTTTGAATATTTTTTCACATTTGGACACCAACATTTTGGCGTCGTTGCCGGGGAGGCTAACAAGGTGCAAGAACACGATCTGCAATTGATCTAAGGGTTGATCTCTCATCTTGGGGAGGGAATTTATTGCCCTTCTCCAAGTCCTGAGCAAAGTGTTCTATTTTCTCGCTTTTCATAATTTTTTTAGAACTAATCTCTCGTCTTGGGGAGGGTATTTGTTACCTTGATCTAAGTCCTGAGCGTAGTGTTCTGTTTTATTTGTTTTTCCATTGTTTTTTTAGAACTGATCTCTTGTCTTGTGGAGGGAATTCATTACCCCACTCTAAGTCCTGAGCGTAGTGTGTTGTTTTTATTTTTTCTTTTTCATTAGAACCAATCTCTCATCTTAGGGAGGGAATTTGTTACCCTGCTCTAAGTCTTGAGTGTAGTATTCTACTTTTCTGCTTTTTGATTGTTTTTCTGAAGGGCCAACTTCTCGTCCTGGGGAGGTTATTTGATCACCCTACTTCAAGTCCTAAAATTTGACTTTATTTTAGTTTATTTGATTTTCTTTTTGAACCTACTCTCTCATCTTGGGGAGGAAACTATCCGTCCTTCTTTGGGTCCTGAGCGCTTTTGTTATTTTAATGAATTCTTCCCACCAATTACATGAACAAATATCTGAACAAGAGGGGCAAAGGAAGACCCCCAAAGAAAGGAAGGGATCTAGGGAGGAAGACATATATCCAAGAGATCATCACAAAGGATGAATCTGAAGCATCTTCTCGTGCTACTGTCAGGGTAAGGGTTTAGAATAAGTCCGAAGGGCAGTTGGTTGAGCAACTACTTCCATCCACGATACCAGAGGAAATTATTTCGACAATAGAAGGAGCAATAAATAAGGTATCAGTGGAGGAGATATCCCTGTTGCCAGCAGAAGGGGAAGAAATGGCAAGTAGAGGGTCAGAAGAATTGAGAAATTCCAATTGGGAAGAAGAACCCCCGAAGTGGTTTGCATCACCACGAGACCAAGGGAGTGTTGTGAAACCTCCTACAGTTGAATTGAGCAATTCCAATTGGGAAGAAGAGCTCCTGAAGGATTTCGCATCACCACGAGACAAAGGGAGTGTTGTGAAACCTCCTACAGTCAAATCACCCCAAGTACCAGTTGCAGAACTAGTTGAAATCCCAGGTGAGTATTAGAGGATATTTATGGCACCTACAAGTTCTTCTATTGATTTTCCAATTAGAAACATTATAGGTGATGCACCGATGAAGCCCATTACTTTAACAGATCTGTCTAATTTTCATGGGCTTTCTTATGAAGACCCCGATACATTCCTCTTCGAATTTGACATTGTCTGTTGAGGGTATGATTATATCATCGATGCTCAGAAGCTAAAAGTATTTCCTGCTACCTTAAAAGGGATAGCCCCGTGATGGTTCATGGGTTTAGGAGGAAAGACTATTTCCTCATGGGATGCGATGAAGGAAGTCTTTTTGGAGAAATACTAAGATTACTGTAAATCCTGTGACATCAAGGAGGAAATTTTAAGTTTTCACAAAAAGAGGACGATAACATGGAAGATTGTGTGGAATGATTCAAATATATACTGTAGAGATCGGGCCATAGTGACCTAGATAAAGATATTCTGAATATCATCCTTCTCTAGGCACTTAGGTAAGACTCCCTGCAACTTCTGAACATAGTAGGAAAGGGGGACATTTTGAAAGAAGACTTCGACACTATCTGTGAGTTGTGCATTCAGTGTTCACAAAGAGGTAGAAGAAGTGGATAAGGAATTCAGTCATTAAAGACTTCTGGTGGAGGGGTTACAAAGGCAGAAATTGGAAACCTACTGGATAACATAAGGAATAATATCCTAAGCACATTATCCGCCCAGATGGACACTCTGCAAGTGAAACAGAAACAAATAGAGTTCGATAAGACTATGGATATATTATGCCCATAGTGTAGAAAGAAGCATCCATTTAAAGAATGCCCATTAAACATAGTGGAAGCCTACGCAATTTGCGAACATACCCATGTGACTATTTCGTGCCCTTCCTTACCGGGACTGAAGGCAGTTTTTCAAGGGGCAAGTGAAGAAAATGTCGTAGATCAACTGTAATTCATGGGACCGAAAAAGCCATGGCAACCTCAACCACCAGCTATTAATCTAGGTATGCCTCAAGACCCATCTTAGTATTTTAATAATTTAAATATGGGTCCCCAGTCTGTACCTTTTTCACCTATGTGATCTCAGTATCAATATCCCCCCTGGTAACAATGGGCTCCCTTGACCAGTTCGAATCCTTCATGGAATCAGAACTAGCGTGGACCCTCTTCTACTAGGCAATTTCCATAATCTATGCCTCAAAAAAACTTCATTTTCCCTCTAATGTACCCCCAGGCAACCCATCCCTTCGACCCCAACTTCCTATCCAACCCAATCTGAATCGTAATAATAAAGGGGTCCAACAAACAGACACTCTTAACCTTCCATCATATATCATTTCTACCACAGGACTTAATGAGAAACTTATGATCTGGGTGGGTAGTAAATGCTCTGACTTCACCTATTATCATAGAACAGATTGACAATGAAGTTATAGAACCAGAAAAGAGGATAGTTGGGGATAAACCAGACCAAAACATGATAAACCAAACACCTCCCAAACCTGTTCTTAACTAGGGTCATCCAATTACTCTACCATATCCTGAAAGATTGACCCTGAATAAACAAAACCCTCAAGAAGAGTTTGACTTCATATGGGAATTGAAAAATCTTTTTGTTAAAATACCCCTACTCCAAGCTATGAGGGATGTACCTATATATGCAAAAAATCTCAAATATTACTGCTCTAAGAAACCTGGGAAGAAACCAAGGGATCCATTAACCATTCATGTGATGGGTATACTGTCTGACATCATGCTAGGAAAGACCGTGCCTGTGAAATATGGGGACCCAGGGAACCCAATTCTAACAGTACAAATCAATGGGGTTGAAATCCCAAATGTACTGGTAGATTTGGGTGATGCATCAATATCATTACCTTCGAAACAATGAATGCATTAGGTCTCGAAAAAATTAATCCAACCCCTACTATCTTGGAATTAGCAGATAGGTCTACAATTAAACTGGTAGGGAAGTTGGAAGATGTGAATATTTCGGTGGACTCATAGAACTATCATGTGGACCTCCTTGTATTATAGACACGATACTTAGTTGGTGGTCATCCATTGATCTTGGGAAGACCTTGGCTCACAACCGCAGATGCCTATATTGGGTGTCGATCTGGACATATGATTATATCAAATGGGATGGTTACGAAGAACCTTACTCTCTACCCCCCTACGAAACCCAGCCCATCTGAAAAACTATTAGCCAGACATAAACCTATACTAGTAGAAGAGCCTGAACCTAAAAATGAGGAAGTTAGACCAATCCTCACCATCTGGCAGGCCCTTAAATTCAAAACAGAAACTGAGGATGATACCATTAACACCTTTATTAATGATCTCGATTATGTTTCCAATTCAACTCGTCAAATTTTAGAGTATGCTATGGGTTGTGAGATACAGGAAAACATCAAACTAGAAGATGAAATTGAATACATTCCTGTAACTTCATCCCATGATAATATTCCGATTGAAATTGAACCAGGGAAGACACTCAATATCAACCCGAATCTATCAGAATCCCAAACAAAGAAGCTTTTAAAAGTCCTTCAAGACCATCAGAAATATTTTTCTTCGGATTATACCGACATGAAGGGGATCCCTGCTAATTTATGTACTCATCATATTTATATTAAGGAAGATTTCCGCCCTATGAGACATCCCCAATGAAGAATGAATCCTACTCTAAATAACATTGTCAAGGAAGAATTACTGAAATTATTCATTGTAGGTTTCATTTACCCCATCTCGGATAGCCAATGGGTGTCTCTTCTAGTTATTGTTCCCAAAACGAATGGTAAATGGAAGATCTGCATAGATTATAGGGAGCTAAACAAGGCAACTCAAAAAGATCATTTCCCTTTGCCATTCATTGACCAAGTCTTGGACACCTTGGCTCGGAAGAATTTATTTTCTTTCTTAGACGGGTTTAGAGGGTATAACCAGATCCAAATAGCCCCAGAAGACCAAGATAAAACAACTTTCACATGCCCATGGGGGACATTTGCATACAGGGTCCTCCCATTTGGCCTATGTAATGCACTTGCAATCTTCCAGAGAGAAATCTAGGACTTTTTTCTGATTTAGTCGATGACAGCGTTGAAATATATATGGATAATTTTACTCCATATGTTAACTCATTTGAAGAAGGGTTGGAAAATCTGGAAAAAGTACTCAAAAGATGTAAGCAAACCCATGTATCTCTGAGTACAGTCAAATGCCATATGATGAGGGAAGAAGGAATAGTATTGGGACATTTGCTCTCAGCTGTTGGAATTCGAGTTGATCTGGCCAAAGTAGAGGTAACATTGCACTTTCCAGTACCCAAGACACCCACACAGGTACGTAGATTTATTGGTTGTGCTAGTTATTACAGACACTTTATAGAAAACTTTCCTAAAATAGCACATCCACTTTTTCAATTGCTAACAAAAGATGCATAATTTTTGTGGACAGAAGATTGTGAAGAAACTTTCATGAAAATCAAGGGACTGGTTTGCAAAGCTCTGATCCTTCGAGGACCCTATTGGGCATTTCCATTTCACATACATGCTAATGCCTCTCAGAAAGCAGTAGGAGCAGTCTTAGGGCAGAAGGTAGACAAAACACCGTATGCATTTTACTATGTCAACAAGAATTTAATTCTTGCTGAATTGAATTACATGGCGACTGAAAAAGAATTCCTGGCTGTCATCTATGCTATCAACAAGTTCTGGCATTACATCACCGGGTATCCTACTTTTGTACATATTGATCATGCAACAATAAAGTATTTGATGAATAAACCTATCACTCCTGGTCGCATTACAATATGGTTTCTATTGCTTCAAGAATTTGATATCACAATAGTAGACAAACCAGGAAAAGATAATGTAGTTGTTTATTTTCTATCTAGAATGGATAAAAATGATGAATGCACACCTATAGAAGATAGCTTTCCCGATGAGCATATTTTTACAATTTCTACTAATCCTCCGTGGTATGCATATATTGCTAACTATCTTGCTACAGGGAAGGTGCCTCATCATTTTTCATACAAGAAACAACAAAAATTATTCATCACAGTGCTCGATATTCCTGGATGGCAGGGTACCTCTTTCATACAGGAGCTAATAAGCAGATTCAGCATTGTGTATCTGAGCATGATGTTTATGAAGTGCTGAAGGCTTCCCATGATGGCCTTTGTGGGGGGGCATTTTGCAGATAAAATTGCATGCCATAAGGTGCTACAAATGGGATATTACTGGCCTTCTATCTTTCGGGATGTGCAAATTATGTCTGGAGGTGTGATAGTTGCCAGTGCATGGGGCAGCCTGGTCAAGCTGATGAAATGACTTTGCAACCACATGTAGTCCTTGAAATTTTTGAGAAATAGGATATCGATTTCGTTGGACCCTTCAACCCACCCTCCCAGCAAAAGGTTCACATTTTGGTTTGCACTGATTACGTGACTAAGTGGGTAGAAGCCAAAGTTGTTGCAAAAGTAACAGAACAGGTGGTTTCAGATTTTCTATTTGAAGAAATTTTTGCTCGTTATGGTACTCCGAGGGAGATTTTTTCAAATGGAGGAGCACAATTTACATCACACATGATAGCAAATCTTATGCATAAATATGGGGTCAAGCACAAGGTGACATCTCCATACCACCCCCAGGTGAATGAATAAGTGGAAAGCACAAACAAGACATTGGAAAATATCTTGACAAAAACTATGGCATACCATCATCGGGATTGGGCTCAGAAGCTTCCTGAAGCTCTTTGGGCATAAAGAAAAACATGAGGAACACAACTAGGTTTTCACCATTTGAGTTTATTTATGGGAAATCCTCATTGTTTCCAAAATAATTTGAAATCAGCACGCTCAGAACAACTCTTGAAGTTGGTTTGGATCTGTCAGATGCCCAAAAACAGTGACTAGCTCAATTTAATGAACTAGACAAAATACGTTTAATGAATTTCCAAAGGACTAATACTATTCAGAAGTAGAGGATGAAATGGCATGATAAGTTTATCAAAAAAAAGGTGTTTCATATGGGAGACTGGGCATTAATTTATGACTCCAATTTTAAAGATTTTAAGGGAAAGCTTTGCACTCGCTGGATGGGACCTTACGAGGTGGACACTGTATTTGATAATGGAATAGCCAGGCTAGTTACAATTGATGATACACGTGATTATTTCATAGAAAATGGACATTGCCTGAGATTATACCACTGCCCATCCTCTAAGGATGCTTTCATCAAACATATCTCCGAGAAATCTGGTTTGAAGGTTATCAACGCAGAGAACTCTTCCTCAGCATCCTCGCTCTAATATATATATATATATATATATATATATATATATATAGAGAGAGAGAGAGAGAGAGAGTATATATATATATATATATATATATAAAGAATAAAGAATAAATAATTGTTAAAAAAAAAATTGAAAAAATAAATAAATAAATATATACATATATAATAAATACTGTTACTATTTATTTGTTGTCTTTTTGCACGAGTTACTACTAAGGAGTAATGTTTCAGAGTTTGAAAATTTTCTAAGTATCGATGTTGTTACCCATGATGTTGTTACTCCTTGGATGCGGCTACTCATGATGTTGTTACTCCGTTGTTGCTACTCATGATGTTGTTACTCCTTGGTTGCTACTACTCGATGTTGTTACTCCTTGGTTGCTGCTACTCATGATGTTGTTACTCTGGATTTTTCTATTCATGATGCTGTTACTCCAGACACTTCTACTCGTGATGATGTTACTCTAGATGTTTTTACTCCAGATGTTGCTACTCGTGATGTTGTTACTCCAGATGTTGTTCTTCGGATGCTGCTACTCGTAATGTTGTTACTCCATTTGTTGTTACTCTGGATGCTGCTACTCGTGATGTTGTTACTACAGATGCCACTATTTGTTATGCTGCTACTCGATGTTGTTACTCCGGATGCTGCTACTCAATGTTGTTACTCTGGGTGCTGCTACTCCGGATGCTGCTACTCCGGATGCTGCTACTCCTCGATGTTGTTACTCCATCTGCATCATTATTGTGTTGTTATTATACTAACCGTCACTTCCTCTAGGTAGGCCGCCACGTATGTATCCATTTGACTCTTCTGAATTTAATTAAATATTCCATGCGAAAGGCATTGATGCCACGGACAACTACTTTTAAGTTGGGGGGGGGGGGGTGCTGTCATAACTAAACAATGGCGTAATGATTATTCCAAAAGTCATTATTACAACTTCATGTGAGGGTATGCCCTACAATCCTTAATATATTCCGTATAATAATTAAATATGTATTGGGATCCACAAAACACATATGATATGAATCGATTAGTCCTTTCCACCTCATATGAAATAATTACTATTTCATTCACTGCACTTACCATACTTTTCCTTGATTTTCTTCGTTTCCCGAGAATCACCATCTGTATTTACCATTATTACCCCCCATTTTTCACCATGTTGTTTTTGCCAAATTTGGTGTTGTGAAACCATTTCCAAAAATAGAAGAAAAGAGATATCAACGCCTTAGAAATAAGCCACTTCGAGGGGGCAACCTCCAATACATTACATGAATAAACAATTCTTGGATGATACAAATTACAAAACCTCCTTTCTATATATAGGAGTCCATGGGGCCACAATGTAATCTTGGTGGGGCCACAATGTAATCCTAGCCAACCTAAAAATATTAATTTAAGGGCACAATAATAACAATATGGGGGTTACAGGGGTACAATAATAACAATAAGGGGGTTACACTATCAACAATAAGGGACTATACTAGTAATATAGAGACCTAACATGCCCCTCTCCTTCAAAAAAGTGTTTTCCTCAACACTTGAGTAGCTCTCGGTGCTTCTGTATAAAATTTTCATTCTCCCATGTAGAATCTTCAGTGGGTAAGTTCTTCCACTTGATGAGATACTCTGAAATTGATCGATTTCGTAGCTGTTGATTTCTTGTTTCCGTGACCGCTTCAGGTTCCAATATGATTTTTCCTTCCTCATCAAGTTCTGAAAATATTGTTTGAACTAGAATATTTTCACCTATAACCTTCTTTAAGCATGAAACATGGAAACCTAGATGCACTCGTGAAGAAGCAGGAAGCTCCAATTTGTATGCCATAGTACCAATATTCTTGTTCATTTTCTTCTTCCTCTTCACAATCTATGTAAAATAATTTCTTCTCCACACACTTATGACCTTTAGTGTATTTTGATACCAAATGTTGTGAAACCAGCTCCAAAAATAGAAGAAAAGAGATATCAATGCCTTAGAAATAAGCCATTTCGAGGGGGCAACCTCCAATACATTACATGAATGAACAATTCTTGGATGATACAAATTACAAAACATCCTTTCTATATATATGAGTCCATGGGGCCACAATGTAATCTTAGTGGGGCCACAATGTAATCCTAGTCGACTTAACAATAATAATTTAAGGGCACAATAATAACAATATGGGGGTTACAGGGGTACAATAATAACAATAAGGGGGTTACACTAACAATAATAAGGGACTATACTAGTAATATAGAGACCTAGCATTTGGTACCCACCACTCTTTCCAATGGTCTACTGTTCCAGAGTGATGTTATAGTCTCTACAGGATGGGTGGACTGGTTGTGCGTCATGAGCCAGAAAACACAGTCTTAGTCCACAACAATGCAGATGTGTGGTAAGTTTTTTTCAATGCAGGATGGGATATCTACTTCAATAGATTGCAATGGTTAGAAAAAGGAATCATGATGGATTTTGTGCTGAATTTGAATGAGAACTCCTCTCGGGTCAAGGTATTATAAATTCTAGTCACAGAAGAATTAATCGCGGAAGTTAGCGGGCTAAGACAGCAAGGGCAGCAGCAGTTTGGTCGGAGAATTCCCCTCCATAGTTTCCTGAACTATTTTTGCAGGTAGGAGAAAGCGTCTTTCAATATGGGAGAGGGTATGAGTGCAAATTTGTACCATATCATAGAACGAGGTAGCAGGTTTTGTGATGAAATACATAACCTGCGAAGGAAGGACCACAACTTTTTTCAAATACCATTTCAAAATCTTGGCTCACCTTCGATTTCCATAGGCACATGTTCATTCCTTAAACATGCATTTATTTTTATTAAAACAACTTTAGCACATGGCACAGTCTGCTTGGTCTTCGCGCCAGATGTTGGCAGTCCTCTCCAATCATGGACTAGTTTGTTTATTGGTCATGCATGCAATAGTTTGATTTCAAGTTTCCTGGGTAGAACTCTGCGAGTCATCTGAAGAGGATATAGCAGCTGTTATTACTGCTAGAGAGGAAGAACCAATACCTCCATCTGATTTAGTAGAAGAAGAATAGTCAGAGGAAATGGAAATAGACTAGGAAGAACCGGAAGAAATGGAGATGGAGATAGATCAGGAAGAAACAGAATAAATGGAGATGGAGGAGACAATTGGTGATATAGTTGAGGATTCCACACAAGAACCATCCTCACTTGAGGAACCTACAGATGAAGGAATTATGGGTATAGCGCATGAATTTGAGACTATCCTACAGTCATTGACTTTTATTAACAAAGAACAGGAAGGTGTAACATCATACAGTGGCATGGAAAGTGATGCTGTTACGCAAGAAACAACATCACCTTCCCAAGAAGATATGAATATTGAAGTAAGTAGGGGTATAACACAAGAACCACCCCTGATTCAGTCAGAATAGGGAGATAGAGAAGAAATCATCCGCGAAGTCGACACTGTTCCACAAGAACCAGTATTGACTGCAGGAGAGGAAGAAATGAAAAAAGAATAGGGAGACAAAGAAGAAATAATCCACGAAGTTGACACTATTCCAAAAGAACCAGTATCGATCGTAGGTGAGGAAGAAATGCACGAAGGACAGGAGGACATAAAGGAAACAATCCTCAAAGTTGACACTGTTCCACAAGAAACAGTGTCAACCCCGACTGAAGTAGCAGGGCATGAAATTTCGGACCAAGTTAGAAACGAGGATGACGAAGGTATTCCCCATTATCCTTTTTATTCTATGATGCCTAGAGGAGCGAGGGGGTTTTGCTCATCCAAACAATTCATGGAGGAGATCATTGTCCCACTAGTACTGAGGTTCATCGAATCAGGGAAAAATATGACCAATATCGGTCCATCGATTGCTGATTCTCAGAAAAGGCACCCGTAGGCTCCAGAGGGAAAAGGAAATTCTATGGAGACACTAGAGCATAGGATGGCTGATGAAAGTGCTAACCGAGTGACATAATTCTCTGAGGTAAATGAAAAGGAGAATGCTCCTGAAGAAAGGGATCCAAGTCAGAAATATCTAACAGAAAAACCAGTTGATGACATCAACAATGATCCACCTTCTCCTGAGCCTTCTACAGGCCTGGGAGATGAATTTATTGTCAAACAAGAATGTATTGAACAATGTGAAAGTAGGAGATTACCTCTCAAGAAAATATATCAACTTCAGTTCAATGAAACCATGCGATTGAAGAAGGAAGTTCGAGAGATGAAGAGGCAAGTATCCCAGTTGAAAAATAAGATAAAAGTATATAAGTGGAAGGCAGTAAAACCTAAAATTGAGGTCTCCTCTACGGCTACACAGACTGGTCCGATTGAACATCTGTTTGAAGGCCGGGAATTCTTCCTGGCTGCTAAAATTCAGAGATTAAAATCTATTGCGAATGGACATAAGAAGGAGACAATGCGGGTTCGAGAGGAGGCTGTCGGGATTGTTACATGGTATATAGAATAGTTGGATAGAGCGCGACAGAGGCAAGAAAAATAGCAGGGAAAGATAAAGGAGTTAGAAGAACAAGTGCAAATGTTGCAATCAGATAAGGGGAAGATGTTTACTTTGGTGCAGCAGGTAATGGCCTGTAGACCTACCGCAAATAGTTATGCCTTATTCCTTCATGAAAATTTATTTTATTTTTCCTTGAGAGTATATATAAGGAAATGTTTCATGAAATTGAGGATCCAATCGAGTTCCTCCGTATTTTGAAAATTCATGACATCATAGGTCAACACTTAATGTGCGAACTCTACATGCATGGTTACTTCCTAAGGCATGATCAGGCCTTCAACCCCATTCCATTCGTGGGGGATATTCATTTAAGAGGCTTCACCTCCTACACTATCAATCAGATTAAATGGAGAAAGGCCTATGATATGTTTGAAGAAAACCAAGTTACAAGGTCGCTAATGATGAGGAGGGAGCATGGCCAAGCAACAAATATTTATAACAAGAATTTTACCTTTTTACAGATTGAGAGGCACAGGAGACATATGTTGACAACCCAGAAATGGTGTGCTGACCTCTGTGTCAGAAAAATAGTAACTTTCTGAAATGAAGCCCTGGATAATTGTCAAAGGAGGTGGATGTTGTCATCATCAGTCGTTAGAGGTCGAGAACCTTTTGGAGCACCCAACTTTGCACAAGCACTAGAAAGAGTGCCACGTTTTGTAGCATGCATTCATACTTTTGGGGTGCGGTGGATGGGGTTGAGGTTAAAATCAAAGGAATTGAAAGAAAAAAGATAAAAATAATAGAAAAATGGACCCCAAACAAAAAGAGATAAGAAAATAAAACATGAAAGTGGTGCAAATCCAAATGTCGCTACTACTTACTTTTCTGTAAAATTAAAGATTATGTGCAGCTTGTACAAAATGAAATAATCCATGATAAGTCAAATAGCTTAATCTTTACTTCTTCATTCTTTAAATTTCATGTTATTAGATAGAGAATAAATATCTTTCCAAACAGTTTAATCTTGTCAGATCAGTAGTTAGGTAGAGAATAAATAAGGAGCTCAATAGTTTAATCTGAGCCCTAGGAAGAAATAAGGATAGAATTAGTTATTTTGTTGTTTTAAAAGAAAATTGAGCAAGGGTTTGCAAGCTCAAATGCACCCAGGTAAATGAAGAAAAAATGTTAGGGTAGCATATGGGTAGGCAGAAGCAGTTTTTACAATCATGGATAAGCAGAAATTGGTCAATTCAGTCACTAACTTCCTTCAAATAGTCATTTCCCTTGTAAAAATACTTCATCCCCTCCATTTTGATTATTTCCCCTTCATTTTCCTTTTTTCCATCATCATTCAGTTTCACTAGCAAAAAATCCCATTTTCCTAGATGTAAAACTCATTTTAATTAGGGAATATAAAAACCTATGACTAATTCCCCTTTTACCCCAAATATGCCCAAAAACCCATAAAAACATTTTATCATAAGTTTAAAGCTAAAAATATTATATCTGGACTCTTAACTATGAAAACATATCCCTTTATTTATATTTTACATTAAACTTAGCTTATTTTTATTCCTCATTGCACATTATTAACACATTAACTTATATAGTAGCTCCTAATTAACCTTTTCTATCCCATATTATATTAAAACCTTTTAATATTATTCCACCCATATTTTAAATTTTAACCTATGTTTTATTCCCCATGTGTTTATTATTCCTCCTCCCATAGGTTAAAACTATTCCTATTGTATATTAACACTGCCCAATGCTAAATTTACATTTATATGCATTACATTGGTTATATAAAGCCTTAACTCACCTATCATATCACACCTAAAATATATATTAAAACCTTATGTTTTAATAAATAATCCATACCCGCTGCATATATATCCCAGGCCCCATGCCTTTTCAAACCCCACAACTTCATCTCTTGATCTCAGTTGTTCGCTCCATTCTGCTAGATCTAACGGTGTAAAACCAATATCACATATTTGATGGCACGATTATTAAACAAGTCCCAGCCTTGCGATAAAAGTTGTTTTTACACTTTATATCTCCTCCACGCGCCTCATTTCTATTGGATCGCATCGATCCTCCCGATTCCGCTTACCACCTTTCGTTGTTGCAAAAACCGCCTGGCAGTTATACCCTCCCCCACGCCTAAACTGCCCATTATTTGAATTGACCTGCAGTAAATACATTTACTGTTTAAACAAATTCTTTATTAAAAACAATTGAATGCACTCAATTCAAGCCTTCTATTACCATTTCTGCTCATAAAACCTCTCCAAAACGAGAAAAGAATGCTGCCACCTCTGTTTTAGCTCAAAAACAAACAAAATTCATCGAAATCAACTGCTACAACACAATAGAAGACACCAAAGTGCATATAAAGGCTAGAAGAAGCTTTTTAAATCTTTCAAACCCCAGCAAACCCTGCTTCACAACATAAATTCCAAATTTCACATGTATTCTTCAGAGAAAGAGATTCATCCATCATTCTGAAAGAATTATATTGTTAATTGAAGCCTTATAAGCCTATATGCCTAAAAAAAATACCTCTTTCCTTCATAAAATCTTCAGATATACAAACCCTGAGAATTTCCACAGTTTATGAAAGACCTGACCTGTTTTAGAATAAATTATGATTGAATTTAAGCCATCTACAGACTTAAAAAGCCCTCTGATAACCTCCAAAACCTCTTCTACAGTACGTTGAAGCCTTTATGCATAAAAATTAAGGTTTTGATATTGTTTTCCCACAGAAATTCTACTATAAACCCTTGATATCTTTTGTTAAGGCTATAAGGTCAAGAAATTCTCTTTTTGATACAGAATTTCCAGTTTGAGTCAAATTCATTAGAAATATCCCTTTGTAGGCCAAAGATAAAACCTTGTCATATCTAAAACCTTCTGCAAACTATTTAAACTTACAGAAAGTATTTCATAGGTCTAAAATCAGAATTTTAAAGATCAAGAGTGTTTAAACTAATAAATCAATCCTATCAATGGCATCCAAAAGTACTATTGTGATCAACACTCTACAACCCCCTGTTTTAGATGTAGAAAATATCCCCTTGGCATATGTAGACTTTAAAATTACAGATCCTGTGATAGAGTTTAACCTCCTTGAGCTCCACTTCTGGAGCCAAGAGAAATCCTTAGATCAAGCAGATGATGTGTTTAGTTAGGAATCAAATTTGCCTAAGTATGTTGTTCCTCACACTCATCAATGCCAAGAAGCTATCAGATTATGCCAATCTTATTATTCTCCAGATCAAAGAGCCATTATGAATTCTGAAAAGGAAGTATTGTTTACCATTACAGCTGAATCTATTAACCAGATGCTTCATTTACAGCCTAAGCCTAATGCAGTGCCTTTATCAATTGAATCCCTCTCTAAATTCTCTTTGGAATTGGATTTTCTCAAGAGATTCCAATTTTTTCAAACCTTCATGCCATCATATGTGTAAATCACTAAGCTCAACCCTCCATACTCATCTTCTAAATTCTCAGAAAGAACCAGACACATTATTTCCATGCTCTCTTTTATCCTTGGATATTTCACAGAATAACATGATGATGCATCAATAGTTGGTTTCTTGTCCATTTTTGTACCTGGCCAGCCTCCTCTAGTTATCTTCAATTTTTCCCAGTATATTGTTGATAGCATCCATGAACAACTAGTCAAGTTGCCTAGTGAAGGTGTCTTTAGATATACTTCATTTCTTTTCCACATGTTTCTTTATTACCAATATGAAAATTTCCCTATAACTCTTTAGAAGCTGGATGTGGAAGGAAATCCACAATAGGTTATATTCTGGACTTCCTTGATTAGGAAGGAGTCAGATGAATTTACTTATGTAGAATTTACAGATTCTTTTATCCATCCATTGATAAATTTGCTAAACAACAGTGTGTAGCCTAGGATCAACAATGAAATTAAGAAAGTTTTAAGTTTGTCTGAACAAAGCAGGAGAGGTGATTGGTATTTATACCAAAATCACACTGAAATAAGAGTTTATGGGTCAAACCTGATTCCCTAGAAGTTTCCAAAATACCTCCCCATGAGGTTGTTTGCTTTAGAGTTTATAAGACAGATTTTAAACTCAGATGTTGTAAATTTCTTGGCTGCAAAGAATAAAACCCAGTTTAAGCTGAATAACCAGGAGGGTCCATTCATTTGTAACAACAGAGAACCAGGTTCAGAGGAAGAAAATCAGTTGTTAGAGTACAATATCAACACTAGCTTTCTTTGGTATTACGATCCCTATGGTATAATCAGAAAAATGAGAGTTAAATGTAAATTGACTCCATACATTCATGAAAAGAATCCTGATATTGAGAAATTCTCAAACCAAATAGAATGATTAGAGAATACACTAGTAGAAGCTGATAAGAAAGTGATAATAGTCACATTTTGCAGACTCCAGCTCAGGAAGACAGAAGCATGAAAAGAAACAGGGAAGAAGGGTCTTACACATATGAGACCACTACAGAAACAAATTGCAAATTCAGGTACAAAAAAAACCCAAAGATTAATCTAGCAAACAAAGAAAAAGAGACAATTGAGGTTATAGACACAGAAATTCCAGAGAAAGATATTGTGCCTCCCACAGTAGTTGAAAATAAATAGCAACCAACCACTTCTAATACATATTTGATTCAAAAACAACATAGTATATAAGTTTCATCATCAAAGCAAACAAAAGAAAAAGATATGGACATCAAGGAAAGGTACAAGGAGATTAAAGCTAAAAATTAAGAAATAAAAAATGAAATATACTCTCAGTACTTAAAGCAGACTCCCAGCATACAGAACAGGCTGCTTTCAACCTTTGATTACAAGAACAAGAGAATGCTTATGATAGTGCTTTAGCCCACAGTGCCAACTCCTAAAACATCATCTGATTATAAAAAGGTTGATTTTGAAGTGCCAGTCTAGGACATTCATCCCCTAGACCAGATTAAATTCCATAAACAAGCAGGAGAGATGCTTTATTCCAAAATGAATACAAAATAAATGAGTGCACAAAAGCTTCAAAATACTTTGATTAATGTAAGAGATCAGATCAAGCTAGAGAAAGTTTCATCATATGAAAAGGATATCATAATCAAATCTTTGGAGGAGTTAGTAATTGAGGTAGGTTATGACCCTCAGAACATAAAAGATGCTGAGGAAATGATTAAAAAGAAGAATGTTGATATTGTTGTACTTAGGAAATAGTTGAAATTTCCTCCTACAGAGCATCCACATGCCAAGGATATTTTACAGGAATCTAATCAAAAGGATGAGATGATGAGTCTCATATTGCAGCTGATAGCCCAGATTAAAGAGATGGAGATTGAGATGGAAAAATTGTTCCAAGAAAAAGAAGCCACCAAAGCACAAGAAGTCCCTGCTACTATAATTCATATAGTTACAACAACAGTGCCATCTGCTCTGGTAGAAGAACTAGCTCCAAATGTTCCATTAGATACAACAGTGCCAGTAACTTCATCAACAAATTCTACCACTGAGTCTTCAACAAACACCAGTCCAACAATCAGATGAGGCAAGTAAATTGGTAAAGGCAATGCATGGCATGTATATACAAACTAATGAAATAAACAGGTTAAAGGAACAGATTAAGAATCTTGAAGATGCCAAAAAACTTGCACAAATTAATGCCAAGATTGAATAGAAAAAGGCTAAAAGGTTGAGTGAACAACTAAAGAAATTGGAAATACAATTGACTTTGAAAGAACCCATGGCACATGTTAAGAATCAATTATGGTCCAATATCATTGAATTAGTCAATGATACTTGACCATCAATACAGGTAATTTATGAGTAGAAAGATTTACTGAAAGTAGAAAAGAAGAAATACAAAAGAAAAAGGAGCTAGGTAAAAAACCTGAAGAGGCCTTGGAAATTATCACATTTCTCAATTCCAAAAATAAACAAGAATTGGATGAAATTGGAATTACAGACAAAAAAGAGACCATACTTGAGGTAAGAAAGGTAATATCCAAGAAGAACTTGATGAAACAATTAGAGGAAAAGTGTCAAAACATGGAAGTGGCAATCACAAGATTCATGATAAAATTTGATATTTTAAGGCAAAAGAGCCTTCCTAATCCACTGGTAATCAATGAAAAATTGATGAAACAGGAGGATTATGACAAAAAGATGAGAGAATTTTCTAAAGAATAGGTAAACAAATCATATTGGCAGGGAATCCCAATAGGGAAAGTTTTGCATAAGAATCTTGAAATCTATTTTACTTGCATCATGAAGTAAAACACCTTTTTGTTAACAAACCAACATTTTCCAAATATACTGAAGCTGATGAAAACTTCAAAAGGTTAATGAAGATAAAATAGCCAGAAGTGGAGTTCTGGGAGAAGTTAACTGATTTACTGTAAAAACAAATTACATTGATGACAGAGCATGAAAGGTGAAAATAGAGTTTGTTGTTTTTTACATCAGCAGTAAACAATTTTTTGTAGTCAAAGTGTATCAGTCAAAGAGTATTAGTTAAAAGTGTATCAGATGAAAGGATGAAGACAAAATCAGATTGAAGATTAAACTGCCAACGTGAGGGACACCTCAGTTGTCCAGCTGCAGTCTAAATCCAAACAACAAGCTATTTTATTTCAATAAATAGGAAAACTAGTAATTAGTTATGTAGTTGTCACTATATTCTTGCATGAAGATATTTTATTTTCCAAGAAAAATTCCTATGTTTATTCTAGGATATTTTGTACTAGTTTTTGTATAAATACTTCAACATTTGAAGTATCGAGGGTGGATTAATTACTGAACATTTCTGTAGCTGTTATATTCTGAACCTAAAGGTTTTTGTATTAAGTTCAAGTCAGCACACTGGATCACAGGAAATAAAGCATCATATTATAGGATTCATGTGTTGGGCCACTGTAGTGAAGTATTTCACTTGTCATCTTGTCAATTTTCTTATGTTATCCATCCATTCATGAATGTGTTCTAAATTTTAATGATAACCATGAATTGTTATTTCAGAAATTTTTAAAAGCACTCTATTATTGACTGATTATCATTTAAATGTTTTCTACTGATATCCAAGCTAGGAAACCCTTAATTTCTCCCTGATTTCGATTGACCTCTACCTTTTCACTCCTTATTCGGATTTAAGAACCCTTAATTTATATTTATCCCGATCAAAACCATTTCACCATCAACCTTTGAAGATCTGAAGTGACTCTGCTATCTTTCCCTGTAAACATTTACCTTTAGACCTTGATCCTGATCTGACTGCTTGACACATGGTCTCCATCTTCCCAATGGAATACAGATCTATAGCTATCCATATGAGTAAGTGATTTTCCCACCAAACCAAATCAAAACCCCAAAGCCAATTTTCCCCATATAACTAGCCTAAAATCAAATATACTCAACAAAGTTAAATCTTATAGAGAGAGCCCTCTCTAAGCATTAGGAAGGCTAGATCCTAAAGTTTAAAAGTAGGTTTGTGGTTACCTCTGATATTCTTCAAACTAAAAATCTCACAACTTTAAGAATTATTAGAGTGATAAAAGGGTCTGCAGTAGTTTCTTGGTATGATATGAAGCAAATATCTATGGCACTTAGCTCAATAGAAGAAAAATACATGGATGTTAGTAAAGCATCATGTGAGGCGATATGAATGAGAAATATACTTGATGGACTGTTTGGTTAGACGATGAATCCAACTGTGATCTACTTTGATAATCAAAGTTGCATCAAGCTATATGAGAATCCTATTTTTCACAATCAATCCAAGAATATAGATATCCAATATCACCATTTATGTGACTATGTGCAGAGGAAAATAATGTTGTCGCAGTACATTCTGACAAGGGAACAAGATGTTGATATTTTCACAAAGCCCTTCTCAAGAGGGAGGTTAGAGTTCCACATGTACAGGATAGGGGTGGTTGATAATACCTTTCTTGCTAAGATGGAGTGTTGAAAATTGCAACAAGAAATTCTCATTTTGATTTTTCCTTGATTAAATTGAGAAAATCCAAATTTCCACATCAACGGACAACTTGGATGATGTAAACTTGTGTGGCATGTCTTTTGTCACCTATTTTACTTAGTAAATTCAATATGGAGGAGTTATATTTGAGTTAATTATGTGTGATTGCTAATTTTTACCAGTCAAGGTCAATTATCTAAGGTTGTTTTCAGTTAAACTAGTTCCAACCATTGGAGGAACTAGTGGAGGGTTAAGTTGTGCAGTGGGACTTTAGTCAAACTTAGTGATCATCAAGTTAACTGATCAATCAACCCAAAAATACCTAGTGCATGCAGAGAATTTGAGTTCCCTAGGCTTGTTGGAGATTCCAAGACAGTGTAACATCAGTTGTAGACTAGTCTTGAGTGTACAAGTGGTACATGCAATCATATAGTTAGCCTAAGGAATTGCACAATTCAATTTGAGGAATTTGTTAAATAATAGGGACCTAATTCCTCAAGGAACAACACAAGGCAATATGAGCTCAAGTAAAGGAATAAATTGAATAAGTATGGGTAAGAGACCTTTAATGAGCAGAGAGATGGGTTATGCACTTGCAGGTTGTGCTCAATTGAGAAAAAAAATCGTGATACGTCTATTATTTTGATTTAATGCAAGAAGTAATTAGGTTTTTTAGAAGATTTCTTTCCCTAGGAAAAATACTTGTTGCATGTGTGAAATTTCTTCTTGTGTCTCTAACATTTTTGTTCTAATTTGTGAATTAATGTTTGCAGAGCAATAGAGTAGGTTTGTGTTTTGTGATTTTGATTAAAAATTCACGAGAAGTTACAAATATACATTGTAATTTATACAAAAAATACTATTCCTAGATGGGCATATAGAAGAATAATTCTACATGAAGCATCCATAAGCCTTTTATTTTAAAGGAAATAAAATTTTGGTATGCAGGATGAAAAATTCTCTATATGGGTCAAAGAAATCACCAAGGATGTGGTATCAAAAAATTGATACTAATATATTGGGACTTGGCTTCACAAGGAGCAACATGGATCACTATGTGTATTTCAAATTAGTTGGTGATCATCTTATTTATTTTATCTTATATGCAGATGATATGATGTTTGTTGGAAATAATAGGGAAATCATCTAGGAAGTGAAAAATCATCCATTAAATTTGAGATGAAGGATATCAATGTTGCAAATTTCATTATGGACATTGAAATTAAAAGAGACCAAGAAAAAATGAAACTTTTCTAAAATCAAAATAAGTATGTTGAGACAATATAGGAATGTAAATTGGTAAAGGTGCCTATTCCTATAGGTATAAACTTATCTGCAGATTAATGTCCCAAGACACGAGAAGAGGATGAGGAAATGTCTTATGTTCCTTGTGTCAATGTAGTTGGAATTTTTGTGTATGAAATGGTCTATACTAGAATGGACATTACACCTACAATGGGAGTATTGAGCAGGTATATGTCAAAAACAGGTAGCGATAATCATACAACACTAAAGAAGCTTTGAAAGTATTTCCGTGAAACTACTGGCTATGGATTTTTATACCCAGTAATGTTAATTTTTACAAGTTAGTGACAAATTCCAACCATGGGACTATATATCTCTTTTTGAGAGGACAAATTGTAACTATTGAAGCACTCAATTTGGATAAGGGAAAGTATACTTATGAATAAAATCCCACATATACACATTTGATCAGGTTGACTCTAAAGAAAATTAGACACCCTTGGAAGAATATAAATTTAAGTGACATCAAGGTCATTTGGACATCACCATCACATATCATTTCTTCTTCTTTTTGGAGTTTTGTTCTATATAAAATATAAGGTTGAACAGGAACTACAAAATTTGAACTAGAACTGCACAGGGTGAATAGGAACTGCGAAGGGTGAACAGGAACTGTGAAGGATGAATAGGAATTGTGAAGGTTGAACAAGAATTGCGAAGGTTTAATAGGAACCACGAAGCATGAACAGGAAGTGTGCGGGTATCTTTGGTTGCATTATCTTGACTATTAGCATATATATTGGATATTGGCTGGTATATTTGTTGAAAAATTCAATAATTTTACTTTAATTATCATTTATGGATATGGGCTCATTGTAGTCTCTACTAAAATGATCTGAAATCCTGATCAAAATTGATATTGGATTATTGACTTTTTAAAAGTGTTCACATGTATTTAAAATCACCATTAAAAAAGAGATAAAGTTAAAAGCCATAGACAACTTGAAAGTAAATTGTAGCAAATAAACAATAACAACAAACCACATGAGAAATTGAGACCAACACATTGATAATGGAGTTTGGATATCTTCAAGCCTACATCTCTAGGCCCGATCTTCAAGGGGAGGACTCTTTATTAAAATGCTCAAAATGCATGTACATCAAAATCTAATCTCCAACTCATCAAAATATTGCCTCTAATGCATTCTAAAGGCCTCAAAACCCCTATTTCAACTCTTTCCATGCACAAAATGGTCTCCAAATGGCCACAATAAGCCAAAAACACTCTTTGTTGCACTCAAAAGGACTTGGCATTGTAAATCTTACAATAAATCAACCTATGGGTTAATGGTTGAGCACCCAGATTATAAAGGAAAAGGTCAGGTGTTCGATCCTTAATGAGCGCGATTTTTTGGGATATGTCAAAGATTGGTTTTATATATATCAAAAACATGAAATTTTTTACCAAAATATATGGTTTATCACCATATCATGACCACATACTATGTATATTAAAGTTGTGGCTCGTAGGCCTTATCCAATCAACATGTCCACTCCATAATATTTTCGTGAAATAATGCTTCGTGGATGACTATGGGATATGCCACGCTCTCGCCACATCCCTTCCACTATATGTGGTTCCATTTACTTTAAATAAAACATTTTCCCCTGCAATATCGAGGAACGCATATGCCTAGTGGTAAGGCACGAGATTTTTTCCTGTAAGATCTGGGGTTCAACCCTTGTTGAGCACACACCCTAAATTGTTTTCAACATCACAGGGCCACAAGGCCTCCTTATATTTTGCCACATTTTTCCCTCTGATTGGGCTGCGTGGTGCCAATCCATTGGTCCACATTCCTCTAATCACATAGTGACACTTGTCAAATTCTCGATGTGCCACTTTTCAGCTAGAACCATTAGCCTAGAACCTTGACTGCCAGAACCCTAAGTTAACCGTTGACTGCCAGAAACCTGAGCGTTGACTTTGAATTGTGACTTTTTGCCCTACTTGGACCTGAACTTTGATTGGTTGTAAGTTTTTCATACAATATCCTTTTTTGCTCGTTCAAATTACATTGGATTCAAAACAAATAAATCTACACAATGTATTCATTTTGAAAATCATTTGAAAACTTTTATTTGCAAGCATTTTCTAAAAATTTGAGCAACTTTTCGATCCTCCAGATCACTCCTTGATCATTTCAGATCATTCCTGATCATTTTATGACAATATAATAGAAGATTAATTTCAAAGGGTCTCCCCCTTGTGGGGTTTTCCCCTTGTATTTGACCAAATCAGTGTCTCTTGTTGATGTACTGATTGTCTCCTATTGTCATTACATTTATCATTCCATCTTCAATTACCGTTGATAATTAGAAGTATTAATTGTTAATGAAATATTTCTAATTGAAGAATTGAATTGGAAAAAAGTAATTGAAACAACATAGAGAAGTGTGAAAATTAACATGGTATCAGATCTAAGGTGAAGGAAAAAAGGATACAAACATTGAAAAAATCATCTTTGGAAATTTGAAGGAGCCAATAAGTCTTCCTTTTTCTTCGAGGAACATGGGAATTTGGGTGACTCATCTACCTTTGTTGAATGGAAGATCAGGTTGGAGATCATCGCTGGCAATAATAATGTTTTGGAATACATTCAAGGAAAAGTACTCGAGCTTCCAGAGAATGATTTTGTTGTTGCCAAGTACAAGCACAAGAAAATTGAGTTAAAGGTAAAGAAAATTATAGTTGATGGTTTACAAAAAAGTCTACCTGCATATGTTGGAAATTAGAGAAATTTTAAGGACATGTATGATAATATAGATGGAATTTCTGAAGTCAAAAACTTGAATGAAATCATATCCTTGAAATATAAACTCAAATACATGAATATGAACAAGTGAGAGTCCACACAATCCTACATTATGAGGATATATCATCTTAGAGATCAATTGAAAATAGTTGGGGAGACTATGCCTGATAGAGAATTAGTGATTATAACACTTAGAGGTCTCCCCCACATTTGGGAAACCATCATTACCACCATAAGAAATAACAATTCCTTCCCTTCATTTGATTAGATTGTTGGAAAGCTCACTCATGAATAATCAAGGATGATATCAAGAGGAAGGATTCAAAAACATGAAGAGGGAGATCCCATTGCATTCATCACTCAAAACAAGAAGAAGAACGGAAAAGGAGTTCCATCAAATTCAAGAAAACCTCCACTTTGAAATGCAAATAAAAGGAATGATAGAACATTATCTCACATTTAATGCTACAATTGTCACAAGAAGGGTCATAAATATGATCGATATTTCCCCAAGAAGAAAAATGGTCCACGCTACAACACTAGGAGCAACAATAATAGGTTCGATGATTGAATAAGAGGATATGACTGGAGGAATGATCACAATGGAAGAGATTAAAGAAGAAGAAGATATGTTCCAAGTGATAATGAGGAATATCATCATCCTCTAAAGAAGTCAAGATACTCCAGGTATGAAAGTAATGCTTGAAACAATTTGAATATATTCTTATTTCTTCCCTTACTAGTTCCTCTCCTCCCAATTCATGGGATAGCTGGTTGGTTAATAGTGGGGCCACTCATCATTTCTCTGGGTATAAACAATTTCTGTCTAATATGGTAGAGAGGGAGTCAAATTTGAAAATTATGCTTGGAGACAACTCCACTCATCTGGTTAAAGGCTTTGGTTCAGTTAACCATTTGGAGTCTGGGGAATCTGTTATGTTCCATGTTTCGATGTATGTTCCATGATTAAAGAATAATTTGGCATAAATATCTACTTTGAAAGACAATGGAATGAGGGTTTCCTTCATCAGGGGAAAGGTTCTCACTTGGCCTATTGGATCACCTATCAAAGATACATTTACATTGGGATTGGGATTTGAAGGACTCTACAAGGTTACTAGAAGACCTCTTTTAGCATTGTTCCATGACACAAATCATTTAAGTGAGCTATGGCACTGGAGATTGGCTTATTTACATTATGTTTCTCTTCAAAAATTGAAGAAATTGGTCTTTGGTATTCTTGATGTTTAGACTCAACATGAAGGATTATGTCTAGGTTATGCCATTGGAAATAAGACAAGGTGACCATTCCTCTCTAGTGAGAACAAGACAAATGAAATCCCCCATCTCATTCATTCCAACTTATGCGGTCTGATGTACGTACAGTCTATTGGTGGCCATATCTATTACATATTCCACATTGATGACTTCTCATGAAAGATGTGAATATATTGTTTGAAACAAAAGTATGAGGCCTTCAAAATGTTCAAGGAGTTCAAATATTTGGTTGAAAGTCAAATAGGGAAGAAGATCAAGGTATTTAGGTTTGGAAATGGTGGAGAGTAGATTTCATATGAGTTCGTCAATTTCTGCAAGAAGGTAGGTATCAAGAAGGATACGATTTTTCCCTATACTCCCGAAAAAAATGTAGAAGAAAGAAATAACTAGTATATTGTAGAAGCTACCTGTGTCATGCTCCATGATCAAAAGTTGCCAAAGTTCTTTGGGGAGAAGTAATTAATGTTATCGCATATGTTCAAAACAGGGCACCTCATCAAGAATTGGACAACAATACCTCTGAAGAAGTGTTCATGGGTGTCAATCCTAATGTTAGCCATATTCGTATCTTTTGTTGCCCCGTATATTTCCATGTGCCTAAAGACAAAAGAAACAAGCTCGAAGCCATGAGAAGAAATGGCACATTTGTTGGATATTGTGAAAATTCTTAATATTTTAGAATATATATCCTTGGTCAAAGGAAGTTTGATATTAGAAGGGATGTAGCAATCGATGAAGATGTTTCCCTTAGAAAAAGCAATGGACCTTCCTTCCCCTCCTACTCCTAAGAAGAAGAATGATGATATGGATATTTTAGGTGGTCCCTTTGTACCTGAATCTGAGACAGATATTGTTGATGATCCCATGGATCCCTTGGATCCTCCTCCATGTCAACCTCCTACCAAGAATAGTCCACTTCAGTTCCATGAGACATTACATGATGCAAGGAAATTTTTAGGGGCTGATATTCATAGGTGGACTAATTTTCCATGCTTTTTCCAAAAAAAATATTCTCTAATTTCCATTTTTTTCTAAAATGATTCACCCAAATTTTATTGTATAAAATTATTTTACTTTAAAAATCGCCAAAATTTGATAGATAGACTATATAAAATTATTATAAAATTAGAATATTTTTACAAAAAATATCATCAAACATTTTAAATATTGCATATTATGGACTTGTGAGATTCACTAAGGTTTCTAAACTTTAAGAATAATTTTCATCCTTAAATTTTTCCCTCATGGGATGATGAGAGACGAGTTACCATTCAAATTTCATCTAAAGAAAGGAAGAAGACATGCAGATACTAGGGATATATTGCAACCATGAGCACTATGATTCAAGTCGAACCTCGAAACTTTGAAGAAGTCGTGAAAGATCAAGTTTGGAAGCATTTATGGCCTACTAATATGAATCAATCATGAAGAATTATGTATGGGATTTTGTGCCGAGAGAAAAATGGAAATTCTTGGCGAATTTAAAGTGGTTATTCAATATTAAACATGGAGTTGATGGTCATATTGAAAAATATAAGGAAAGGTTCGTGTTTCGAGGATTTTCCCATAAAGAGGGAGAATATTATGATGATATATTTACACCTTTGGCTCGATATACAACCCTTCATTCAATAGTTTCTCTTGCCACAAGTGAAGGATGGAACCTATATCAGATGGATGTGAGGACAACATTACTTGATGGAATGTTACAGGAAGAAGTGTGTGTTAAACAACCACATGGATTTTAAGTATAGGATCAAAAGACCCATGTTTGAAGGTTGAAGAAGGCGTTGTATGGTTTTAAGAGATCCCCTAGACCATGGTACACCCACATATATAGCTATTTGGTGAAGCTGGGATTTATATGTTGACGATCTATTTTGATAGGTGGTGAGCCCATGATGATCGAATGTAAGAGGAATATAGCCTCTAAATTCGAGATGAATGGAATGATATAATTCAATTCCTTTCCCATACCGATGGAAATGAAATTCAATAAATTACGTGGAGAAGCTGTAGGACTCAATTTTCCAAATCCATCTGAGTATAGACAGTTGACTGGGGCTCTGATTTTCTTAGTGAACACTTGTCTAAAATTATTTTATTTAGTGGACACATTGATTTAATTCATGACCGGGCCTCTCCATGCACATTGGATCTCTTCCAAACACACGTTGAGATATTTTCATAGGAATATCACCCTTTGTATGAGATATTCTACTAGAGATGTTTGAATTCATGGATATATTGATGCTGACTTAGCAGGAAACGTTGTCAACATGACAATTATTTCTAGATGTTATTTTATTCTTGGACCTTCCATGATATCTTGGATGAGAAAGAAGCATAATTATGTAGCATCAAGTACCAATGATTAAGGGTACATTTCCTCTAGCATGGCTAGTTGCGAAGCAACTTGGTTGAGGAAGCTCTTCGGAGAGATATTTGAGAAGTTCCAAGACACTACATTGCTATATTGTGATTAAATGAGTGGCATATATTTGGCATAGAATCTCGAATTTCATGACAAGTCTAAGCACATTGATATTTGATATCATTACATTCAATACATGGTGCATAGAGGATCCATTAGACTCCATCATATATCGACATATGAGTAGATTGAAAATATTATCACCAAGGGTTTATCAAAAGGAAAGTTATTTAGCTTCAGAGAGCATGTTGGACTAATGGATGTGACCCATCCTGATAAAGGGCATCACTAATAAAGAACATTGAGTTGACTCTTCCCCCTTGTCTGAGTTCCTAGGATAAGGAATTGAGATAGAGGGCTCCTTGCTTATATGGATATCTGGACAATAGGGTCGTAGATGTTTCTCCCCTATCTATTACCCATATGGTTGGATATGTTTCTCCCCTATATTAGTCTTTGCATAGCATACCCAGTTGGCCTCATACCCACAAGATGGGCTTGTTGGGATTACCGCTCCCTGTTTGTCTAACGGGTTAAGAGTGTGCTCAAGGGTGTAAAACCCAAGGTGATTATGATGAAAGTGTTCTACCACATGAATTTTGACGGTCATTTTTGGGAATATTAGTGGGAAATAGGATGGGTTTAGATGTGCTCCCCTATATCACCTATTGCTGGATATGGGGTTGTAGATGTTTAGCTCCCCCATTGATATTTCAAGTTGATATGTGCTCCCCGAAGTAGTTTTAGGTTGAGATGTGATATTTGACACTACAGAGGGTGGTATATATTTCCCCCCTATTCTTCTTCTTTAGATTCGATAATGTTTCAAAATATATAGGTGATAAGAGATGGGACACGATATGACAATAAGATACACATGACATGATGAAGTTTGAATTTCTCCCTAGCTCAGAGGGAGTGTTATTTTTAGAAAATCACTGAAAAATTACAACCTTCTAACTAGATTCCTCTTTTCGAGAGGACCAATTTTGGCTATTGAAGCACTCAATTTGGATAAGGGAACGTGTACTTATGAATAAAAACCCACATATACACATTTGGTCAAGTCGGACCTAAAGAAAATTGGGCACCCTTGGAAGCATATAATTTTAAGTGACCTCAAACTAATTTGGAAATCTTCATCACATATCATTTCTTCTTCTTTTTGGAGTTTCATTCTATCTAAAATTGAAGTTTGAACATGAATTGTGAAGGTTGAATGAGAACTGTGAAGGATGAACAACAACTGTGAAGGTTGAATATGAACTGCAAAGGGTGAACAAGAACTATGAAGGTTGAACAAGAACTGTGAAGGGCGAATAAGAACTGTGAAGGTTGAATAGAAACTGTGAAGGGTGAGCATGAACTGTGACAGGTGAATAGGAAGTGTGCGGCTATCTTTGATTGCATTTTCTCTACTATTTGCACATATTTTGGATATTGGTTGGTAGATTAGGGAAAAAATTAAATAATTTGAATTTGATGATCATTTATGGATTTGGGCTCATTGTACTCTCTCCTGAAAATTTTATGACAAACTAACAGAAGAATAATTTCAAAGGGTTTTCCCTTTTGTGGGGTTCTTCCCTAGTATTTGATCAAATCAGTGTCTCTTGTTGATGTGTTGATTGGCTCCTATTTTCATTTCATTTACTATCCAATCTTCAATTACTATTAATAATTGGAAGTATTAAGTTTTAATGAAATATTTTCAATTGAATAATTGAATTTGGATAAAGTAATTGAAACAACATAGAGCAGTGTAAAAATTAACATGGTATGAGAGTTAAGGTGAAGGACAAAAGGAAACAAGCATTGAAGTAATCATATTTGGAAAGTTGAAGGAGCCAATATGTCTTCCTCTTTCTTCAACGAACATGAGAAATTGAGTGACTCAACTAACTTTGTTGCATTGAAGATCATAACTGACAATAATGATGTTTTGGAATACATTCAAGGAAAAGTACCTAAGCAGCCAGAGAATGATTTCGTTGTTTCCAAGAACAAGCTCAAGAAAGGTGAGTTAAAGTCAAAGAAAATTATAGTTGATGGTTTACAATATAGCTTATTTTCATATGTTGTAAAATTGAGAAAGTTTAAGGACGTGTATGATAAGATAGTTGGCATATATGACGTTAAAAATTTGAATTAAACCATATCCTTGAAATATCAACTCAAAGATATGAATATGAAAAAGGGAGTGTCTTTTCATTCCTACATTATGAGGATATGTCTTCTTAGAGATCAATTGTAAAGAATTGGAGAGACTATGCCTGACAGGGAATTGATGATTGTAACACTTAGAGGAATCCCTCCCATTTGGGAAACCTTCATTACTACCATAAGCAATAAAAATTCCTTCCCTTCATTTGATGAGATTATTGGAAAGGTCACTCACGAGGAATCAAGGATGATATCAAGAGGAAGGATTCAAAAACATGAAGAGGGAGAGATGATGTCACCCAAATCCCTAAAATGCAACTATATGAGAAAAAGACAACTATACATTTCGATGAAAAAACTGCGCTAATTGAGAGGAAGAGTTTCACACAATCAATGCATCAGTCAAGCAAATGTAGCAGATGAAAATTTTTTCACTACTTATTTAAGTGCATAATCCAAAGCAAAATGAAAATCTCTTTCACTTTCCTAGTTTTCACTGAATGCACTAGAAGCCATCGAAATGAAGTTTTTCATTTTAGATGAAAAATGAATGCAAATTGTTTTTTTTTTTTTTGTATAAACACAGTGAAAAAATATGCATAGTGCACTTCAAATGTAATCGCTTGCTTTGAGTACTTATCTAACGAAATTCCTCAAAATGCTACAATATGCAATAATCAAAATACCAAAGAGAAATCCAAAATCATTTCCTCAAAACATAACATTCTTCACTTTTCACACTGATTGACACACAAAGAAATATATTTTAGTTGAAGGCAAGCAATGTAATCTATGCTTGTTGATTGAAGAGAGAAACAAATGCACACTGAATGGACACTTGACAAATATAATCAGAGAAGTCAACTAAAAAACAAAAACAACCAAACCAAAAGGTTTGAAATAGACGACAAAACTGACTCAATAGGAGGTCTGGAATTCAACAAAGCATGAAACCATTCAAATAACACAAAGAAAATAGAAAACCTAGGATGATGCAGATTCACAATTCGAAAGAAAAAAGGCCAAAGGATGAACTAATTGAGAAAATCAATTCGTTGAAAAAATATAACAAGAGCAAACTAAGCAGAGAAGGAAGCCTATAAGGGCAAGACACACTAGAAATCAATGAAAGGAAACCCTAGAAACATTTACATGGGAATTTACGTGCCTATGAGGTTGTGCCTCGCACTTTGAAGGGGATAAGAGCTTCTGTTTTAAAACATCTAGCGCCGATCACCACTTCTGTTTTAGAATTAACAGCATCGGTCAAGGAAATGAAAAAAAACAAAAGGGTTTGATCAAAGAAATCCATACTTATCACTTCAGAAAGGAGATTGATGACTAAAAACAATCACATAAGCAAAAAACAAAGGAGAAATATACATTCAATGAAATTGGATGAAAAATCAAAATTTTAAAGAGGAGACTAGAGGCAATGACTCCCCAGTGGAGTCACTAATTTCTTGTCTAGGTAAATCCTCTTTGCGGACAGAGACGATCCCTCTAGTCCTAGGGTGGGTCTAGCAATAAACAAGACAAACAATCATCTACTTTCCTAGATTAAATTAAATAAAAAACAAACGATAGGAGTACCTACCTTAAAATTGTGCCAATTACTTGTTCCCTTGGAGTGTAACCACTTATATTTCACTCTAGATCACGTTCCTTGCTCCTTTTTACGATCAATACATGTGGCAAGAGACAGAAGAAGATACAAAACAAGATAGAAAAAATAATTCTTATATTGAATGAAATCTATCTAACATATCAAGGAACATTAGAATTTCCATCATAATAACAAACAAAAATGGAAAGTAAAAACCAGTCATATTTTATTAATGATCAGAAAGGGGAGTTACAACCTGCACCTTGATGTTAGCTCTCCTTCGACGGGTCTGAATCTAGGCACGTCTCCAAATAAATCTCTTCCAACACAACACAAGAAGGTTAAGGGTCTCAACTCTCTCCTTCTATGCCTATGGCAATATTCAAACCTTTCTCTGTTATTATTCCCTTCTATTCTGTTCTAACTAGCATAGGCATTGGAAGGTGATCAATTTATAGTGATGGAGGAGGGGACATGTATCCACTTAAGGTGGGAGAAAGGCATATCTCCTTGGGTAGTTCCTCTTCTATAGGAACAAGAGGCCCAAAGGAGAAAGCTCGACCATATCTTTATCAACAAACATCCAACTCTCTGCCCTCAAAGCTTCTAGGACACGAAACTTCGTCTGCATTTTTAGAAATATTCCAGAAGTAGATCAGTGTGGCTATGGGGTTCATACCAGCACCGATCGGCGCTAGTCACATGATAATGATTTTCCATAAGCGTTGGTGAGACATTGAAGTGTCACGATGCTCCAAAAAATTGGGTTTTTAGGGAGCTACTCCAGAAATGATTGAAAGAGAGTTTGATCTTCAGAACGTAAGGGATCCGAAGACATGTTTTCATAATGGAAAAAGTACACAAGGACCACTGCAGGGGTTCTACAAGATCTGGGAACAGGGAGTACAGGGACAATGACAAAATACTGTGTAACATATATTCACATTAAACCATGTGTTTCATTTTGGCACAGTTTGTGAGGTGTTCCTTGAACATTTCATACAGACCCCTTCCTTTCAATGTATTTCTTTAACATATACATTTATTGTTTATGTTCACATTTAACCTTTGATAAATCTTACCTATTCCTCATTGTTCCTATATTGGCTTCTAGATGTGAGTACGTTACGAGATGACAAGGTCAAGATGAATAGATTTACTAGGGAGAGAGTGCTTGCAATGGTCGCGTGTATAGATTATGAGGTAGGTCGCAAGTTCCAAGTACGCGTTTGGGACTAAAAATGTGACTTTATACCTAAAACCTTAGAGGAGTAGATATGCCCCAGTCGCAATTTCATTCTACAAGGCTAGTCACACTTTCGGATGGACTATAAGATTGTGATATGTGATCAAAGTTTCATTGTGAGTATACAAGTGCAAGTCCCACGAGGCATTTCTCCAATGTTATTTACATGGTGTATTTTTCAGTGAATGGAAGTGTATTGCATGATGATGTGTATATTATTTTTTACAAAAATTACATCTTATATGACATGTAATAATTGTGATATGTTTGCATGGATATGATATTGCATGGTTGACAATCCCTTTACATTAATTTTTCTTATCGCACAAGACCTTGATAATTTTAAAATGAGTTGTTGTAGCTCATCACTTGGCCCGTCATGTATCTTTGGAATAAAATTTATTCAAGCATAGATAAAAATGGGAAAAAATAAATGTCCATTATCAAGTGAAGTGTTGTATGCATACCGTCGTGTCCTTGTGGTATCTCATAAAAATCATTCCTTATTTCTTCAATCGTTTTGACAACCTGTGCCATACTTGACCTATCACTATTACAATATGGGAATAATGTTTACTATACATTGCTTCACCTTCCACGTTAGTGATGTTTCTATTTCATTTGTTGTTGGATGTGCACAATTATATAGAAGCGTTTTGTATTAATTATGTTGTCGCATTAGTGAATGTGTCTTGATGGAGATCGCAGGTTGAAATGCTACTTTGAGGAAGGTTGCAGGAGGAAAGAGTGACATGTGAAAGGTCGAAAAAACACAATGTGACTTCAGGAAAGGTGGAAAGTGGAAAGTGTGACTTGTGGGAGGTTGCAGGAAACCAGGTCGTATAGTCACATAATATAATAGGTTGCATATGTTGTTGAGATTTCCAGGTGTGGTTTTGTGGCTTTGTGACTTAAGGGATGAATAGGATATCCCAGTCACATTTTTTAGGGAAATATAGGTGGCAAGAACATGATTAGTGATTAGGGGAGTTGACAAGAAAGAGGTTAGTCACATTAAAGTTGGTCACAATTCCCCTTTCTAGATCTAACAACTCTCGGATTGGGATATAAGTTTCTTGTGTATAAAGTTCTATTAAATTAGAGCCATTGTATCATTAACATAAGGGTTATACCATTAAATTTGATATTATACTCCACATTTTCACCCTTCAAAATTACTTTGAGAACCTTTTCCCCATTTGCAGAGTTTGGCATGTTAAATTCAAATGCTTGGGAAAGACGAAGCAAGATTTCGTCGCCAAGTTCCTAAGGAATATTTTTCACAGTAAGAACCATGACTCAAGCATTCTAGCTAGTGGTGAATCCATCCCACAATTCCATGTGAAAATTTATGAATCTAAGTTATGAAAATTTTACTGCAGAAATCTGATTTACATTACCAACTTGTTTTCATTAATTTAACAAGTTATTTTCTGAATGCTCCAATAAAATATTATTGTAAATATGTTGCAGCCTACACAAATATACAGATCAATTACACAAAAATAAATGAGACAATCAGAAAAAGGACACACTTATTTTCGGACTAATGTCCCCGGAAAAACCCATTCGAGAAAACTGGTGTAGCAGTTCTAAGCGTTTGTATTATTAAGTAGCAGTAATCTGAGTAAAACTAGGGTGCCAAAATCTGGCTCACCCAATAGAGAAATAATATCAGCAAATAGATAAAATAGTGATTTTTACCTCACACTACAAGTCTCGGCTGATCCAGATCAGAAACTAGTGAAACCCTAGCTACCTCTGCACAGTAGATGCATATGCCTACTTGGGTCTGGCTAAGGACTGCATCAGCCCTTTTCTGCGTTGATCTTCCTCTCAGAAAATTGAGTTTCATCCATCTCGACTCAGAAACCTTGATCTTCAGCTAAATCTGGATTGTCTCTTGAATGCTCTACATTGCCCCTACATGAGCCCTGTGTGGGCCTGCATCACCCTCTCTGGGGACTTCGTCACCTCTCGTGGTGTATGTGTTGCTTCCTATGTTGTCTATGTTGCCCTTGCTCTGCTATGTAGTCTTGGTCCTCCAACCAATAACTTCTTATACCCATCACTTCAACTTAATCCTTTATACCTTATCTTCGTTTGAGCACAACTCCATCAGAAGAATTTGATCTCTAGATTAATTGTGTGTGTTCTCCAACTGACACTCAATCCTTTCTTTATAATTTCCATGTTGATGAATCAATGGTTGTGATATAATCTTTAATCAGCAACTAAGATTAAATTAGACCTGATCTACAGTTGGAGCATTCAGTTGGACTCAGAAAGGAGCATTTGATTTACAAGCACATACAAGATATCAGGAGGAGCATTAATATTTACAGGCACATACAATATATCAGGAGGAGCATTAAGATTTACAAGCACATACAAGATATCAGCATACCAAGGTGAGTTTTGGAACTGTTCTTCTACAATGGGAGCTGGTAACCCTTCCTGTTCATCCAAAGCATCTACCATATTAATGTCAAGGGCTTGTAAGTTAGATTCAACCATTAATTGTGCTAAGCCTTGACCCTTGATGAGTTTAGTGGGTTTGATTTCCACATCATATTCTAGTATCACACCAATCCACTTGCCTCTTTTTCCATCTGGATCTTGTGACAAAATGTCTTTTACCACTATGTTAGGAACAAAGGAAAAATAATATGGGAATGTAAAATATACACTCTGAAATATTTTAGGGCCTTTACAAAGGCATGGGCCTGCTTTTCCATGATATTATATTTCAGAGGGGCATCTCTTAATGCCTTGCTAAAAAAATAAATTGGCTGCTCTTGTCCCAATGGATTTTTCTGCAATAAGACAACAACCACAGTATGTTTTGATGAAAATGAGAAGATGAGGAAATCCTTAGTAAAATCAGGGCTGATGAGAACTGGTGCCCGGGTGAGTGCATGTTTTACCAATTCAAAATAATTCTTGGCTTCTAGAGTCCATTTAACTCCTACCTCTTTCTTTAGCATGTTTTTCATGTTTCTAAGGAGTTCTGCTAGGTTTGGTATAAACCTCCTCAAGAAATTAATATTTCCAATAAAGGACTGCAACTCTTTGATTTTTCTTGGGTGGCTATTTTGCAATATTCCCTCAACCCTTTTTGGGTCTATTTTAATCCCATTTTTAGATATGATATGACCAATAAGCTTACCTTCTTGGAGTCCAAACACTGTCTTTTTGGGATTTAAAGATAGCCCATACCTTTTGCATTTCTCAAAGACTTTTCTCAGATGTTTAAGGTGTTCTTCATCAATTTTGGAATAAACTGTAATGTCATCAAGGTAAATTACAATGAAGTGACCTATTTCTTCTGAGAATGCAATGTCCATGGCTCTTTGAAAGGTGGCACCAACATTCATTAATCAAAAAGGCATTTTCACATACATGAAAGTGCCCCAAGGAGTGGTGAAGGTTGTTTTAAGTTGATCTTCTGGGAGTACTAAGACCTAGTTATACCCTGAAAAACCATCTAACCGAGAAATCCTCTTAGAGCCAACTACCCTTTGTAGGATGTGTTTCATTTTGGGAAAGAGGTAATTGTCTTTTAAGGAGGCTCTATTTAAGTTTCCAAAATCAATGCACAGCCTTATTTCTCCTGTCCTTTTCCTTACAGCCACAAGGTTAGATACCCAATCTGAAAACCTCATAGGCACTATGATTCCGGCCTCATAAATTTTCTTAATCTCTTTTTCTACCAGAGGTAGTTGTGCAGGGTTAATTCTATGCAGCTTTTTCCTAAAAGGTTTCTGGTTTTCTTTCAATGGAATCTTATGTTGGATGATCTCTGTGTCATAGGCTTTCAAATCTTTATAACTCCAAGAAAAAACATCAACAAACTCTTTAAAAAAATCAATGTATTTATGTTTGATATGAGCTAGCAAATTTTTAGATAATTTGATCACTTTAGGCTTGTATTTGCTGCCTATATTGCATTCTTCAACATTAGATTCAGTGGGTTCTATAGTGGGTTGCTTTGCCACATCATTAAAATCAAAGAGGTCCTCTAGGGGTGCTAGTCCTCTAGGTATGATTTTGTCTTTGGAATGTAGTACCTCTATGTCTTCTTTATCCGTGTTCATGTATTCTTCTGTTTGGTTTTCAAATTCTCTAGTCAGCATGTTTATTTCTGCAGTATGGAATGTTTTTTCTTCATCAGGGGGCTCCTTATCTAAACTGTCTTCACTGAGCTTAAATTTTTAATTAGGTAATTCAAACTCATTCCTAGAAAGTAGGAAATCCTCTATCTGTTTGTCACCCTCAAAGACCTACCAATATTTTTCATTATCCGGTACTGCTGGTCTGTATTTTGATTGAACAATGATCTGTTTGTCATTAAGTGGTCTCTGATATGAACTAGCAGCACAGGCCAATCCATTTGCAAGTATGTTTTAACTTCTAGGGACAAACACAAGCTCATATTCTACAAATGTTTTCAAAAAATCCATGGCATCATTCCTATATGCCCTTAATCTAGGATGTTTGGCAGTGTACTCTCCATTTATTTGTTTGATGACTAGTTCTGAGTCTCCATGAACAACTATCCTCTTGGCTCCTAGTTTTTCCAATAGATGCAGTCCTAAGAGGAGGGCTTCATACTTTGCTATGTTGTTTGTGCATTTGAAATCTAGCTTGAAGGCATGAATCTTTACATTAACTTTCAGTACCCTTCAAATGAATTAGGGGTCTTCGTCAGATTGATAATAACTCCAAGGATATGTTCTTGGAGGTACTTTCCTGTCTGTAGTACTCTGTTTATCCTCTATGACAAGAAAGGGTGAAGATTTGCCTTTCAGGTCTTCCATGATTTGTAACTAATGCACTGACAGTTTTTAGGACTTCTTGTCAGAATAACAACTACTCTGGAGCTTGACGAGGAATAGAGAATGCTGTGGGAAATTTTCCTTATTAGGAAAAGAACATTCTGTTGATATTAAATCACTGAAATGGCATGATGTGTGCTTTAGGCTTCATTAGTCCTCCTTGATCATCTTTGGGTCTTCATCTGTGTCCTATATGTCTGAAACTATGGATTAGGCTTCAAATACAATGTGTTGATCCCCTTAATCTTCTTATGATACACTTTAAACTTTCTGCTGACCTGTTTGTGTGAATATATGGGCTACAGAGGAGCCGAAGGGTTTATGTCTAGTTCATTAACACTGATGTTGTGCAACCAGCTCCAAAAATAGAAGAAAAGAGATATGAACGCCTTAGAAATAAGCCACTTCGAGGGGGCAACCTCCAATACATTACATAAATGAACAATTCTTGGATGATACAATTTACAAAACCTCCTTTCTATATATAGGAGTACATGGGGCCATAATTTAATCCTAGTGGGCCACAATGTAATCCTAGCCGACCTAACAATAATGATTTAAGGGCACAATAATAACAAAATGGGGGTTACAAGGGTACAATAATAACAATAAGGGGTTTACACTAACAATAATAAGGGGCTATACTAGTGATATAGGGACCTAACATGCCCCTCTTCTTCAAAAAAAGTGTTGTCCTCAACACTTGAGTAGCTCCGGGTGCTTCTGTATAAAATTCTCATCCTCCCATGTAGAATCTTCAGTGGGTAAGTTCTTCCACTTGATGAGATACTCTGAAATTGATCGATTTCGTAGCTATCCAGTTCTTTTTTCCATGACTGCTTCAGGTTCCAATATGATTTTTCCTTCCTCATCAAGTTCTGGAAATATTGTTTGAATCGGAAGATTTTCACCTATAACCTTCTTTAAGCATGAAACATGGAAAACTGGATGTACTCGCGAAGAAGCAGGAAGCTCCAATTTCTATGCTATAGTACCAATATTTTGCAACACCTTGTAAGGACCATAGTACTTTGGTGATAATTTATTATCCTTCTTAGCTTGCTTGAGGGACATTTGTTTGTATGGTTGTAGCCGTAAAAATACCCAATCTCCTACATCAAAACTTCTCTCGCTGCGATGTTGATCTGCCTGTTGTTTCATTCTATTTTGTGCCAAATTCAGGTTATCCTTTAAGAGTTGGAGAACTTCTTTCTGATGCTCGATGTGATCTTCCACTGCTTGAACCTTCGAATTTCCCCTTAAATATGATGTGATGGATGGTGGATGATATCCATAAAGTTCCATAAATGGGGTCATTTTTGCTGCAGTATGGAAGGAAGTGTTATACCACCATTCAGCAAGAGGTAACCACTTGAACCATTGTGTTTGTTTATCAGATACAAAACAACGAAGATATCCTTCCAAACATTTATTTACTAACTCAGTTTGACCATCATATTGAGGATGCTAAGATGAGCTATGAGCTAATTGAGTACCCAAACAAGAAAATAACTCCGTCCAAAAATTTCAAGTAAAAATGGGATCTCTGTCGCTCACAATAACCCTTGGTCTTCCATGTAGCTTTTGAATTCTATCCATAAATGTAGTAGCAACTGTACTTGCTTTAAATGGATGAGATAATGCACAAAAGTGTGCATACTTGGTAAGTCTATCAACTACCACCATGATGACACTCTTTCCTTTGGACTTAGGTAAACCTGTGATAAAATCCATTTAAATCTCCTCCCAACGTTGACTTGGAATGGATAAAGGTTGTAGAAGTCCCGTGGTCTTAATTGTTTCCACTTTATTCTGCTGGAAAACCAAACATTCCGCCACAAAATTTTGAATATCAGATTTAAGGCCATCCCAAAAAAATTCTTTCTTCACCCTGTGGTAAGTTTTTAAAAATCCTGAGTGTCCTTCTAAAGGAGAAGTGTGCAATTCCAGAAGAATCTTTTGTTTTAGTTGGGAATTCTTACAAAGATATAAGCAATATTTGTACCATAAGGAGTCATTTTTCCAACTAAATGTATCAGATGTACTAGGATCTTGATGCAACTTTTGAATTAGTGTCCATACATCTTTGTCCTTCTTCCATTCATCTCTTGCTTCGGTTATCCAATCTGGTTAATAGAAATGGCACAAAGCAATGCTTCCACCTCTTCATTCTTTCTTGAGAGTGCATCGGCAACAACATTAAGCTTTCCTTTTTTGTAGATTATTTCAAAGTCATAACCCAACATCTTTGTGACCCATTTTTGCTGCTCTTCTGACGATAGTCTTTGTTCCAAAAAGTGTTTAAGACTATCATGATCAGTTTTTACCTTGAAGTGTCTTCCCATTAAGTAAGTTCGCCATTTATTTAGTGCATGCAGTATTGCTAACATTTCCTTCTCATAAATAGGTTTTTGTAAATACTTTCCTTTGATTGGACGACTTTCAAAAGCAATGGGTCTTCCTTCCTGCATTAAAACTGCACCAATTCCATTTTCTGAGGCATCACATTCCACAATAAAGGTTTTTTTGAAGTCTGGCGTAGCTAAGACCGGTGCTAGGCACATTTCCTCTTTAAGATGTTCAAAGGCCTTAGTTGCTTCAGGAGTCCATGAAAATACATCTTTCTTCAATAATGTTGTTAAAGGTGCTGCTATTCTCCCATAATTCTTAACAAACTTGCGATAATACCCTGTTAACCCGAGAAATCCTCGCAACTGCTTTATGGTTGTGGGGACTTTCCATTCCTTAATGGCTCTAATTTTGTTAGGGTCTACTTTAACACCCTTGTGAGATATAATATGACCCAGATATTCCACCTCTTGTACTCCAAAGAAACATTTGGATTTTTTTGCATATAATTGTTTCTCCTGCAATAGTTTGAGCACCCTGTCAACATGTTCAACATGATGCTTCCAAGACCTACTATAGATTAGTATATCATCAAAAAATACTAGCACAAATTTTCTAAGAAGGGTTTGAAAATGGAATTCATCAACCCTTGAAATGTAGAAGGTGCATTGGTAAGGCCAAAAGGCATGACCAAAAATTCATAATGACCCTCATGAGTTCGAAATGCAGTTTTTGGAATATCTTCAGTCTTCATTCTAATTTGATGATATCCTGAACGAAGATCCAACTTGGTAAAATAAATTGCTCCATGTAATTCATCCAATAATTCATCAATCACAGGAATGGGAAATTTGTCTTTAATGGTGAGCTTATTGAGCTCCCTATAATCTGGACACATTAGCCATGATCCATCCTTCTTGTGTACCAATACTACAGGAGCAGAGAAAGAACTTTGACTAGGTTGAATTATACCCGCCTCTAACATTTCTGCAATCATCCGTTCAATTTTGCTCTTTTGGAAGTAAGGATATCTATAAGGCCTGATGTTTGGAGGAACACTTCCTGGAATCAAATGAATAGCATGATCATGATCACGAATAGGTGGGAGTCCTTTGGGAGTTCAAACACCTTGGAATGATTGTCCAAGACTTCTTGGAGATCTGCAGAAACAGATGATTTTGATGTCGGAACTTCTAGTGAGCATATTGTGCAATTACGCCTCGTTGTTCTTTCTTTAGAAGCTTTGTCATGACATTAGAGCTTATTATCCTTCCTGGCTTCCCTTCAATACCCCGTAATTCCCCATGGTTAGCTTAATATTATGGCATTTTCCAGAGCAATTTATAGTTCCTCCATTTGCAACCATCACTTGACATTCTGGTGCTGGGTATAGGAAACAATTTAATTCCTTGGCTACCTTACAATGAATAAAATTATGGGTGCTACTTGAATCAATCAACACTATTACCTTTTTCTTCTTGATTTGTCCTTCTATCTTGAGAGTTTGAGGAGTGGTAATTCCTGCCAGTGCATTACACGATATGTTCGGATTCATTTCTTCCTCTTCTAGGGTTGGTTCCTGGTGTATATCCTCTTCTTGTTCATTTTCTTCTTCCTCTTCACAATCTATGTAAAATAATTTCTTCTCAGCACACTTATGATCTTTAGTGTATTTTATATCACAACTGTAGCAAAGCCCTTTTGCTCTTTTTTCTTCCAATTGTTGTGGTGTCAACCTTGTAGGTTGTGGAGATCTAGATGTAGAAACACTTCCTTCTTTATAGAATTGAGTGGTAGGCTTCCTTGTCGCCATAACTTTACATTCAACTTTTCTTGCCAACCTGAATGCCTTCTCCAATGAATCAGGTTCCAAAACACGAACTTCATGTTGGATGTTATCCTTTAAAGTGCCTATGAAGAGATCAATCTTGTGTTCCTCTGGAATATAAGTTACCCTTATATTCAATTTTTGGAAGTCCTCAATGTGCTCCCCCACTAAACCCTTTTGTTTGAGATTTATCAATTGGCTAAAGAAGGTGTTGCTCTTTGTATCCTCATAATGTCCTATCATTTCCTCCGTAAAAATTGACCAAGTGACAATTTTTTTACGGGAGAAAAGCCATCGATACCATACAAATGTATTTTGTTCTAAATGTAAAGTTGCAATGCGTACCTTTTGTGTGTTTTGCACATTATGGAGATCAAAATATTGCTCCATCTGTAATATCCATGTTACAAGATCCTTTCCATCAAACTTCCTCATATCCATTTTTGGAATATGGTGGTTCTTCCCGCCAACATTAGAGTTTATGAAATCACGATTAACATTGATTTTGTTCTCATCATGAGTTTCTTCTACTATATTTTCACCATTAGGAAACATTTCTTGTATCCACTTTGTCAAATCTTTGATGTTTGATTTTAGATCATCCATCTTAGCTTCCATGCCAGCTTCCATGCCATCCATCTTGGCTTCCACGCCATCCATCTTGGCTTCCACGCCATCCATCTTGGCTTCCACGCCATCCATCTTAGCTTCCACGCCTTTCTTCAAACCGTCCATCTTCACTTCCACGCCATCCATCTTAGCTTCCATGCCTTTCTTCAAACCGTCCATCTTCACTTCCACGCCTTTCTTCAAAACTTCCATTTCATTTTTTGTTGCTCTTTGCGAGAGTGAAATTTTTTGCACTTTCTCTTGTAATTTTGATAGATCATGTTGCAATTCTTCATCTTCATGAGTCATGGTAGAGCCTTCTAAAGGCTTAATGGGTGTTGAATTCTTTTTAGGGGCCATTTTAGAATCCAATATTGATACCTTTTACTTGCTTTGAGGAGCTCGATATTGAAATTGAATTATCTCTGTAATTGAAAATCTTCAATATCTAAAATTCATCCCTGTAGTAGCCCTCTGAATCTTATTTCAAATGCCACGGGTCTGATCTAATTTTGATTCTCCAAGACAAATTTGTGTCCAATCGCCCACAATGACCTAATGCTGGACTGGTTCAGTAGAGCGAACTTGTACGACTTGCCACGTGTCACTGTTTCGTCCTTTATCTCTGAAATTGATAAAAAAGAAACTACATTCTGTGTACTTGCAGCCACTTTTTACGGCACTCAAATCCAATGCCCAGAGAGAGAGTTATTGAAATTTTCCCACGATCACCTCTTTGAGATGAAATTCAGGATCCTGAATAAGCACTACCTTCCACAGATCATATCTCCAAAAATATTGCGAACCAAGCTCTGAAATTTTTTGAAAAAGTTCCTCAGGATTTCAGCTTCACACCATATGAATTTCAGATTCTGAACCTTCATAGAAAACAAATTATAGCGCAAATTCCATGATGACGTGTTTAGGAGCCTAAAACATCACCTAACTTCCACAGATCATATCTCCGAAAATATTGCGAAACAAGCTCTGAAATTTTTAGACAAGCTTCCTCGAGATTTCGGCTTCGCACCCTAAAAATTTCAGATTCTGAAACTTCGTAGAAAAAAAGTTATAGCGAAAATTCCATGATGACCTGTTTGGAGCAGCGAAACCCTAGAATCCAAAGCTCTGATACCAAATGTTGGTAACCAGCTCCAAAAATAGAAGAAAAGAGATATGAACGCCTTAGAAATAAGCCACTTCGAGGGGGAAACCTCCAATACATTACATAAATGAACAATTCTTGGATGATACAATTTACAAAACCTCCTTTCTATGTAGAAGACACATGGGCCCACTGTGTCCTGCGTGGGCCCCAAATGTGTCTAAATTTCAACTCATAGTTAGAGACACAATATGTAAAATGGAGGTTAAAAGTGCAATAAATAACAATATGGGGATTTTCAACAATAATAAGGACCTAGTAGCCTTAGATTCTGCTTCGATCTTTGATAAAACAATACCAACCATTTCTTCATGATGTCTTCTCTATTCCTTGTATTTGGCTGTAGGCGCTCTTTGGGGCTACTGTCTGTGAATGACTGTGGTGACAGTATGAATTCACAACCCTTTGGAACCTGCAAAAAATGAAAAACATGTTATAAAAACCAGAGGGAGTGGGGAAGACTGCTTCAGAGGGCCCAGGAGGATGGAAGGGTACTGAGGGAAAAGGTGAGCGCAGTGAAAAAAACGATGAAAATCATGGTGGAAGGCGAAAATAGGTCTAATGGGAGTTTGGGTGCAAGGATGAACATGATTCGTTAGATTAGGACCATCGACGGCGGAGATTGTTTGACGAAGTCATTTGAGAGGTTAGATGAATGGAGAATGGATGGGGGCGAGATTAAATGAGAGTCGTTCGATCTTAGAGATCAACGGCCAATATTTAAAGCGCAAATGTTATTGAGGAGGGAAGCAGTATAGTGGAAAATCGGTAGTGGTTTTCGCATTGCATTTGGGTGGTATGCAGTTTTGTAAAAAAAAAACGTGATTTGATACATCACCTGACAACTACCCTTTTAAAAACTGTCGATTTCGCAAATTTTTTTGGAGTTTTCTCTTGGGCGCAAAAGTTTTGCGAAACGAATCGTCCACCATTGGATTGGAGGCTCCAGATCCGACGGCGTGGATCGCACGCGACGGGGAAGTTGCACGGACGGGGCTCTGGTGGGACCGACCTTCGTTTGTCGCGTAGTGGAAACATTAAGTGGCGGGGTTATTTATCAAATGGGAAGTTTCGAACTTTCGGGTTAAATCCTGACTGTAGGATTTCTCATATGGATGGTCAGGATTAAAAGATGGAGTGGAGTTTTTGAAAGTGAAAGGCAGGTGAATGGGCGGAAGAAAGGAGGCCTGATGGCGCGATGGTCGTTGATCTTATGCAGATCAACAGTCTATATTTATTTAACTCAAAGCGTCGGGGAAATGAAAAATCAAAGGGAAAAGGGTTTTAATTGAGGTTTCTTGGCCCTTTAACGCCCAATTGCGGGCCTGAGGTTATATGAGGAAAGGGGCTACATCTATAAGCCCACAGGGGCTTAACTCCTTCATAGTGAAAAAAGTGTGTTTTAGGCCTAAAAACAAGGATTTTTAGGCCAAAGGAGGGGTTTCAATAGGTAAAAGAAGGGATTTTAAAACAAAATAAAGGGACATATAAGGTTTAAAAATGGGTTTGAGATGGTTTAGAGGTTAAATGAGGATGTTTTCTGAGGGATCCTTTGAAGGAAACAAAGATGAAAATGGGAATCTTGTGGGAGTGAAAAGGAGAAAGTGGAGGCCTTTTGAAAACAGTTTCTTTCAGAAACAGTAGGGCTTATCAATGGAAACAGTAGTGAAGATTCTTTTGGAGCATAAGGACATCACAAGGCTTCAAGGATGATAAAATTTCAAGGGAAATTTTCACTTGAAGGCTTGAACAGATTTAGCCACCTGTTTGCTTTGAAAAATTATTATAGGTGGCTAACACTCGTCACTTAGAAATTTCTCACCCACATATTAAATTAATTCACTTTAATTATTTAATCCCCTAAGTTTTAACTTAGGCTCTATTATCACTCCACCATATTCCAAAGGCTGGGGAAGGAATCCCAACAGAGGTAACTACAAACCAAGATTTTGACTTGATAGCTAGCCCTATCAATCCAGAGAGGGCTCTCTCCAAAAGGTGAACAGCCAAGAGGGCTGGAGAAATTAGGGTTTTAGGCTAGATAATGAGTGCAACGGGTTGTTTTGATTTGGTTTTGGTTGGGTAAATCAGTGGATAATGTAATTAGGTCAAGGAAAGGCTAGGTCAGGGCAATAGATTTAGGGTTGTAGGGATGAATGGGGCAAGGTAGGTATAATGTCAATCACTTGAAGGAAATGGATGTGGAATGGTTTTGAAAATTTAATGAGGCCGAGGGAAGCATAGGAGATGTATTTCTCTCAGACAAAAGATATTGAAACAAAATATGATCAGTTACCCAAAAGACAACATGTGCAAGCATGTATTCTGAATTCATAACTTATAAAAGATCATAACATAGACATGAATGAAGATGAACAATACATTCAAATATATGTGACTGAAAATGAAACAATGAAATACATTCAATACCACAAGTATCCCATAAATGTAGCTACAACTCCTCTTTATTAGCTTGGCCAAAATTGAGTACAAGTTACCTTGATCAAATATCAAAATAAAACTAATTCCAACTATTCCCACCTTTGAATCATGTGAAAAATTGAGCTAAATAGACATGAAAACCACCTCCACTCATCCTCAGGGGTCGAATCCGTGAGGTGAGGGAGATATTACACCAAAATTTGAGCTGATAGCTAGAGTATAAGATGATAAAAGTGACTCATTCCTATCTCAAGTGAACTGATTCATTACACCTCATATGCTTGATTTACCTAATGTATTTACCCTATTAAATATTAAAAACATCACAATTACATTCATCTTCATCATTTACATAGGTGAATTCAACTTTTTCCAAAGTAAAAATCAAAACTGGAGTGAAACTCAAAATTTAATTTCTAAAGACTACAAAACACAATTTCCTTGTAAAACTCGTTGCATCCAGGCAAAAATAATGACCTTTGTTCAAGGCTAAATTTGAGTGCCTTCCTGGTGTCCCAATCTGCTCCATGATGGCTTGTTGGAAATCCCTTCAAGTCTACTTTCCAGAATTACCTCCAGTTTTCAAAACGATTCCCATTTGCCTTGTCGAAAACCACTTCTCCCAAGACTAGTAAACGTGCAGTGACCAGGCAGAATTTGAGGCATAAACATGAATTTTTGATGGTTTTTTTACTTTTTTATGCACCATTTCTCCTCCAAAAACTTTGAAACTTCACAGGTTTTATGTCCTCATCATACAAATCTGTTGGTTGTGGCCATTTTTCCATTATATGCCTCAAAAAAGAGCGTAGCGTCCAAGGTGCTATGCATTTAGCAAATTTAATGTGTATAAAATATCCTTAAAAACACATAAATGTACAAAATGCTAAGTTTTAATTTTGTCAAAATTGTTAGGGTACTTATTGATCAAGTGTTTGAGGCATGGAGTGACACCTCAGCAAGTATATCTAACTTCTCTTTCTCTTCTTTCTTGGTCAAAGTTTGAATTTTTGCATGGGCTCATTTGAGCTTGGCCCTTGCAATTTTGTTCCTCATGGAATAATGCTTTTCCATTTTTATTTGAATGTCATTTTCCTTTTGAGCCTTGGCCAAGAGCTGCTCCAATTGTTGGTTGAATCTATCAAGCCATGCTTCTCTGTGCTCATTTATTTCTATGGCAAGTTGTTCATTTAGTGTAAGCTGGTCTGCTAGCTCAGTTTCCCTTTGTCTCTATAGGAATATAGCTCTTTTCAGCCCTCTATTCCTAGGTCTCTGTCTTGGAGGCTTATCCTCATCATCATCAAGTTCACCAAACTTTTCCAATGTTCCCTCAAGCAAGGCTTTAGCCTTATCTACCTCTCTTTCCGCTTTGATGCATTTCACCTCATTGATGACCTGCTTGGTTTACAAATGTTGATTTTCTTTCTTAAGAAAATGAATTACATATTTAACCCTCTCAATATTTTTTGGAGCTCACTAATCTCAACCTATATACCTTTTATTACTGCATTGGTGATTTTTTCTTCATCTTCCTCACCTAGGTCAATCAACTTAAATTCTTGCTCTGTTTCATGATTGTCCTCCTCATCATGAATGGCTGAGTCTATCACCTTTTCCTTACCTTTATTTACCTGCTGTGTTGATGAAGAAGGCATGGCCCCTTTCACTCCAAGTGAAGAAAACACATGCCTATAGCCTCTGTGGTAAGTTTTGGGCCGCTGGCTCAACCTTAGCCAAATTAGCCCATTTTTCCTCAATGTTTTCATCACTTCTTGATGACTCAGAATCGTGATGTGATGATGATGAAGGATAGTAAAAAGGTGAAGAAGAAGGCTCAATGTGAAATGGAGGTGAAGGAGGTGAAGGGGGTTGATGTGATAATGATGTATGAACAATAGGCTTAGATGGAGGGATAGATGAGGGAGGATGAGATGATGAAGGTGCATTCTGGCCATGCTGACTAGGTGGGGTAGTGAATTAGATTTTAATACATACTAGGGTTTTTTTACTTTAGAAATAGGTTTTTAATTGACTTGAATCACAAAAATACATCAAAGAGAGGGTGGATTGGTTACTTACTGGTAAATGAAACTTGAATAACCCTTGTGGAAAGATTTAGCATTGATTGGTGGAATGACAGGCTAATAGAGGGTTTTTGGCACTTCTTGGGTGAACGCGCAGCGACCTACTGAAAGTTTAGTATCCCTCCTGAACACGCAAAAACGGTTGAAAATTGAATTGTAAACTACAACCAAATGTGTAGCGTCCCTCCTGAACGCGCATCAACCTCTCCAAACACGCAACACCCGACTCTGTTTTTCCCAGTTACACTGAAATTCAAAATTTATCCTTTGCTGAAGTTTGTTGAGGTTGCATGATACAAATGGGCTTTTTCTTGAAGTGTTGAGGGCTTGAATACCCTAGTGGATGTGATTTATGACTTAAAAAACCCACTTTCCTTATGTTCACTTTTCATTTTTCAAAACTTTCACACTAATACTATTTGACATCTGAGTTTTTTGTTTGCAGGTTGATCAACTAATGGAGTTTGGATTTTATTTATTTTAATTTGGCATGAATACTTGATTTGGCAACTAGGGAATGAATTATTACATATTAAAAACATAAAATTACATTTTAAAATAAAAAATAAATCACATTTTTTATTTCATATGAAAGTGACATTTTGATATGAAAACCATGTGAAATCAAAATTACAACTTAGAAAATATGACATTTACATAGTGATGGTCTTCTGTAGATGAAATAGAATGTCATTGAGTCACTCTCTTCTGTTTGATGACTTTTATTGAGTTGGAATAATGCATTTTGGACCTTGAAAGATACAACCCTAATGACCTAAGGAGACTATGAAACGTGATTTCCATGGTTGATTTTAACTGAGACAAGACACGGTGAAATGAGATTTTCATAGGCGATATTATGTTAAGTGCCTATATTAATAGTATAGCCCCTTATTATGTTAGTGTAGCCCCCCTTATTGTTATTATTGTACCCCTGTAACCCCCATATTGTTATTATTGTGCCCTTACATTATTATTGTTAGGTCGGCTAGGATTACATTGTGGCCCACTAGTATTACATTATGGCCCCATGGACTCCTATATATAGAAGGAGGTTTTGTTCATTTGTATCATCCAAGAATTGTTCATTTATGTAATGTATTGGAGGTTGCCCCCTCGAAGTGGCTTATTTCTAAGGCGTTCATATCTCTTTTCTTCTCTTTTTGGAGCTGGTTACACAACATTTGGTATCAGAGCTTTGGATTCTAGGGTTTCGCTGCTCCAAAGAGGTCATCGTGGCATTTTCGCTATAACTTTTTTTCTACGAAGTTTCAGAAGCTGAAAATTTTAGGGTGCGAAGCTGAAATCCTGAGGAAGATTTTCTAGAAATTTCAGAGCTTGTTTCGCAATATTTTCGGAGATATCATCTGTGGCAGTTAGGTATTTTTTCAAGCTCCTAAACAGGTCATCGTGGAAGTTTCGCTATAATTTTTTTTCTACGAAGGTTCAGAATCTGAAATTCATATGGTGCGAATCTGAAATCCTGAGGAAAGTTGTCAAAAAATTTCAGAGCTTGGTTTGCAATATTTTTGGAGATATGATCTATGGAAGGTAGTGCTTTTTCAGGCTCCTGAATTGCATCTCAAAGAGGTGATCGTGGGAAAAGTTCAATAACTCTCTCTCTGGGCAGTGGATTTGAGTGCCATAAAAAGTGGTTGCAAGTACACGGACTTTAGTTTCTTGGCTATCAATTTCAGAGACAAAGGACGAAACAGTGACACGTGGCAAGTTCTACAAGTGTGCTCTACTGAACCAGTCCAGAATTAGGTTATTGTGGGAGATTGGACACAACTTTGTCTTGGAAAATCAAAATCAGATCAGACCTGTTGCATTCAAAAGATAATTCAGAGGGCTACTTCAGTGATGAATTTCAGATATTGAATATCTGTAATCACAGAGATAATACAATTTCAATATCGAGCTCCTCAAAGCTAGTAAAAGGTGTGTATTTTGTTTCCGAATTGCATAAGTCTTGTTTGAAGAATCAAGTTGAATTGATTGCAAGGGCCTATTATAGAATATATATCAATATTGGAGTCTAAAATGGCCCCTAAAAAGAATTCAACACCCATTAATCCTTTAGAAAGCTATACTATGACGCATGAAGAGGAAGAGTTGCAGTATGAGATATCAAAATTGCGGTACCAAGTGCAACAAGTTTCAATCTTACGAAGAGAAATTGAAGATGAAATAGATGGTTTAAAATTAGAAATGGAGGCTAAGTTGGATGGTTCGAAGGATCAAATAATAGCAAATATGGATGATAAATTAATGGAAGATCACATCGAGCATCAACAACAAGTTCTCCAACTCTCAAAGGATAACCCAACTTTGGTGCAGAATCTAATGAAACAACATGAAGATCAACATGACATCGAAATAAGTTATGAAGCAGTCGTAGAAACAAGAACTCAACAAGTACGGTCAATTTCAGAGTATCTCAGCAAGTGGAAGAAATTTCCTGTAGAATATTTCACATGGGAAGATGAGAATTTTATACAGAAGCATCAAGAAATAATCAAGCGTTGAGGACAACACTTGTTTGAAGGAGAGGGGCATGTTAAGTCCCTATATTAATAGTGTAGCCCCTTCTTATGATAGTGTAGCCCCCATTATTGTTATTATCGTACCCCTGTAACCCCCATATTGTTATTATTGTGCCCTTACATTATTATTGTTAGGTCGGCTAGGATTACATTATGGCCCCACTAGGATTATATTGTGCCCCCATGGACTCCTATATATAGAAGGAGGTTTTGTTCATTTGTATCATCCAAGAATTGTTCATTTATGTAATGTATTGGAGGTTGCCCCCTCGAAGTGGCTCATTTCTAAGGCGTTTATATCTCTTTTCTTCTCTTTTTGAGTTGGTTACACAACATTTGGAATCCTGAGGAATATTTTCTAAAAATTTCAGAGCTTGGTTCGCAATATTTTCAGAGATATCATCTGTGGAAGTTAGGTCTTTTTTCACGCTCCTAAACAGGTCATCGTGGAATTTTCGCTATAAATTTTTTTCTACGAAGGTTCAGAATCTGAAATTCGTATGGTGCGAAGCTGACATCCTGAGGAAATTCTTCAAAAAATTTCAGAGCTTGGTTCGCAATATTTTGGGAGATAGGATCTGTGGAAGGTAGTTCTTTTTCAGGCTCTTGAATTACATCTCAAAGAGGTGATCGTGGGAAAATTTCAATAACTCTCTCTCTGGGCATTGGATTGAAGTGCCGTAAAAATTGGTCGCAAGTACACAGACTGACGTTTCTGAGCTATCAATTTCAGAGACAAAGGACAAAACAGTGACACGTGGCAAGTCGTACAAGTTCGCTCTACTGAACCAGTCCAGAATTAGGTCATTGTGGGAGATTGGACACAACTTTGTCTTGGAGAATCAAAATCAGGTCAGACCTGTGGCATTTGAAAGAAGCTTCAGAGGGCTACTACAGGGCTGAATTTCAGATATTGAATATTTTCAATTACAGAGATAATTCAATTTCAATATCGAGCTCCTCAAAGCAAGTAAAAGGTGTGTATTTTTTTTCCGAATTGCATAAGTCTTGTTTGAAGAATCAAGTTGAATTGATTCCAAGGGCATATTGAAGAATTTTTGTCAGTAATGGGTTCTATTATGCCTCCAAAAAATAATTCCATACCAATTAAGCCCTCAGAAAGCTATACTATGACGCATGAGGAGGAAGAATTGCAATATGAGATATCAAAATTACGGTACCAAGTGCAACAAGTTTCAATCTTACGAAGAGAAATTGAAGATGAAATAGATGGTTTAAAAGCAGAAATGGAGGCTAAGTTTGATGGTTTGAAGGATCAAATAATAGCAAATATGGATGCTAAATTAATGGAAGATCACATCGAGCATCAACAACAAGTTCTCCAACTCTCAAAGGATAACCCAACTTTGGTGCAGAATCTAATGAAACAACAAGAAGATCAACATCACATCGAAAGAAGTTATGAAGCAGTCATAGAAACAAGAACTCGAAAAGTACGATCAATTTCAGAGTATCTCAGCAAGTGGAAGAACTTTCCTGTAGAATATTTCGCATGGGAGGATGAGAATTTTATACAGAAGCATCAAGAAATAATCAAGCGTTGAGGACAACACTTGTTTGAAGGAGAGGGGCATGTTAAGTCCCTATATTAATAGTATAACCCCTTATTATGTTAGTGTAGCCCCCCTTATTGTTATTATTGTACCCCTGTAACCCCCATATTGTTATTATTGTACCCTTACATTATTATTGTTAGGTCGGCTAGGATTACATTGTGGCCCACTAGGATTATATTGTGGCCCCATGGACTCCTATATATAGAAGGAGGTTTTGTTCATTTGTATCATCCAAGAATTGTTCATTTATGTAATGTATTGGAGGTTGCCCCCTCGAAGTGGCTTATTTCTAAGGCGTTCATATCTCTTTTCTTCTCTTTTTGGAGCTGGTTACACAACATATTATCCTCAAGGAGACATGGAAGTGAGTAAGCAAATATGATTAGCTGAGGGAGAGTGAAGTTTTATTTGAGGTAGGCTACCATCAGTGAAATAATTTTTAGCATGACCTAATGGAATGATATAAAAATTTCGGAATGAGACACATAAAATGAAAATTGAAGGAATGATATTGATCATTGATGGCAGAATTCATATTCTGACACTAACATTTCCCTTATTGGGGATGGTAGCTTTGACAGAGTTGTCAAGAACCGTAGATATCTGAGTTGTGCAGATCAGTGCTTTCTTCCATTGGGCCAATATGGTAAAAAAATAACTAAAACTGAAATGTAGGACTGACTATTTGACAACTTAATGACATAAACTGAATGAAAATGACTTAAATGAAGAACTTACTAAACTTATAGATGGAAGTAATCACTGAGAATTGAGGGCTTCAAATCCTGATGACAACCACATGCCTACTGAAGACATATGTATAATCATGTGAAGTGATCCTTCCAGTGTAACCAATCCATAATATGGCTACTTACTAAAATTATGCTCTCATTTTCCTTAAGCAGGCAGAAAAAAAATTAAAATTAAAATTAAAATTAAAAAATTAAAAAAATTAAAAAAATAAATAAATAAATAAATAAAATAGGCTACTCCAAGTGTCTACTGAACATGTGCTTCTAGTCCATGAAAACAAGAAAATACATCTTCCCTACTAACTATATCAAATCAGTAAAAGGATTTTCAAAAATATGAAATGTTACCTTGTCTTAAGATTCAGCGAAATTTTATGAAACCAGCTCCAAAAATAGAAGAAAAGAGAGATCAACGCCTTAGAAATAAGCCACTTCGAGGGGGAAACCTCCAATACATTACATAAATGAACAATTATTGGATGATACAAATGAAAAAACCTCCTTTATATATATAGGAGCCCATGGGGCCACAATGTAATCCTAACTGACCTAACAATAATAATTTAAGGGCACAATTTTAACAATATGGGGGTTACAGGGATACAACAATAACAATAAGGGGGTTACACTAACAACAATAAGGGACTATACAAGTAATATAGGGACCTAACATGATCCTCTCCTTCAAAAAATTATTGTCCTAAATGCTTGAGTAGCTCTCGGTACTTCTATATAAAATTCTCATCCTCCCATGTAGAATCTTCACTGGGTAAGTTTTTCCATATGATGAGATACTCTGAAATTGATCGATTCATAACTGTCGAGTTCTTGTTTCCGTGACTGCTTCAGGTTCCAATATGGTTTTCCCTTCCTCATCAAGTTCTGGCATTATTGTTTGAACTGGAATTTTGTCCCCTATAACCTTCTTTAAGCATTAAACATGCAAAACTGGATGCACTCGCGAAGAAGCAGGAAGCTCCAATTTGTATGCCATAGTACCAATATTTTGCAACACCTTGCAAGGACCATAGTACTTTGGCGATAATTTATTATCCTTCTTAGCTTGCTTGAGGGACATTTTTTTGTATGGTTGTAGTCGTGAAAATACCCAGTCTCTTGCATCAAAAATTCTCTCATTGTGATGTTTATCTGCTTGTTGTTTCATTCGATTTTGTGCCAAATTTAGGTTATCCTTTAAGAGTTGGAGAACTTCTTGTTGATGCTTGATGTGATATTCCACTGCTTGAACCCTAGAATTTTCCCTTAAATAAAATGTGATGGATGGTGTATGATATCCATAAAGTGCCATAAATGGGGTCATTTTTGCTGCAGTATGGAAGGAAGTGTTATACCACCATTCAGCGAGAGGTAACCACTTGATCCATTGTGCTTGCTTATCAGATAAAAAAAAACGAAGATATCCTTCCAAAAATTTATTCACTATCTCTGTTTGACCATCGAATTGAGGATGATAAGATGAGCTATGAGCTAGTTGAGTACCCAAACAAGAAAATAATTTCGTCCAAAAATTTCCTGTAAAAATGGGATCTCTGTCACTTACAATAAACTTCAGGTTTCCATGTAGCTTTTGAATTGTTTCCATAAATGCAATAGAAATTGTAATTGATTTAAATGGATGAGATAATGCAGAAAAGTGTGCAGACTTGCTAATTCTATCAACTACCACCATGATGACACTCCTTCCTTCGAACTTAGGTAAACCTGTCATAAAATCCATTGAAATCTCCTCCCAGCATTGACTTCGAAAGGATAAAGGTTGTATAATAACCGAGGTCTTACTTGTATCAACTTTATTTTTGCTGGAAAACCAAACATTCCGCCACAAACTTTTGAATATTAGATTTAAGGCCATCCCAAAAAAATTATTTCTTCACCCTGTGGTAAGTTTTTAAAAATCTCGAGTGTCCTCATAAAGGAGAAGTGTGCAATTCCAAAAGAATCTTTTGTTTTAGTTGGGAATTCTTGCAAATATATAAGTGATATTTGTACCATAAGAAATCATTTTTCCAACTAAATGTATCAGATGTACTAGGATCTTGCTAAAAATTTTGAATGAGTGTCCACACTTCTTTGTCCTTCTTCCATTCATCCCTTGCTTCGGTTATCCAATCTGGTTGGATAATAGAAATGGCACAAAGCAATGCTTCCACATCTTCATCCTTTCTTGAGAGTGCATCTGCAACAATATTTAGCTTCCCTTTTTTGTATATGATTTCAAAGTCATAACCCAACATCTTTGTGACCCATTTTTGTTGCTCTTCTGAAGATATTTTTTGTTCCAAAAAGTGTTTAAGACTATCATTATCAGTTTTTACCTTGAAGTGTCTTCCCATTAGGTAAGGTCTCCATTTCTTTAGTGCATGTAGTATTTCCAACATTTCCTTCTCATAAATATCCTTTTGTAAAAACTTTCCTTTGATTGGATGACCTTCAAAAGCAATGGGTCTTCCTTCTTGCATTAAAACATCACCAATTCCATTTCTTGAGGCATCACATTCCACAATAAAGGTTTTTGTGAAGTCTGGCGTAGCTAAGACTAGTGCTAGGCACATTGCCTCTTTAAGATGTTCAAAGGCCTTAGTTGCTTCAGGAGTCCATGAAAATGCATATTTATTCAATAATGTTGTTAGAGGTGTTGCTATTCTCCCATAACTCTTAACAAAATTGCGATAATACCCTGTTAACCCGAGAAATCCGCGCAATTTCTTTATGGTTGTTGGGAATTTCCATTCCTTAATGGCTTTAATTTTGTTAGGGTCTACCTTAACACCCTCGTGAGATACAATATGACCCAGATATTCCACCTCTTGTACTCCAAAGAAATATTTTGATCTTTTTGCATATAATTATTTCTCCTCCAATAGTTTGAGCACCCTGTCAACATGGTAAACATGATCCTTCCAAGACCTACTATAGATTAGTATATCATCAAAAAATACTAGCACAAATTTTCTAAGGAAGGGTTTGACCATGGAATTCATCAACCCTTTAAATGTATAAGGTGCATTGGTAAGGCCAAAAGGCATGACCAAAAATTCATAATGACCCTCATGAGTTCGAAATGTTTTTTTGGAATATCTTTAGTCTTCATTCTAATTTAATGATATCCTGAACGAAGATCCAACTTCGTAAAATAAATTTCTCCATGTAATTCATCCAATAATTCATCAATCAAAGGAATGGGAAATTTATCTTTAATAGTGAGCTTATTGAGCTCCCTATAATCTGGACACATGCGCCATGATCCATCCTTCTTGTGCAACAATACTACTGGAGAAGAGAAAGAACTTTGACTAGGTTGAATTATACCAGCCTTCAATTTCGCTCTTTTGTACATAAGGATATTTGTAAGGCCTGATGTTTTGAGGAACACTTCTTGTAATCAAATGAATAGCATGATCATGATCGTGAATAGGTGGGAGTCCTTTAGGAGTTTCAAACACCTTGGAATGATTGTCCAAGACTTTTTGGAGATCTGGAGAAATAGATGATTTTGATGTTGGAACTTCTGGTGAGTATAATTGTGAAATTAGGCCTCTTTGTTGTTTCTTCATAAGATTTTTCATGACATTAGAACTTATTATCTTTCCTGGCTTCCCTGTGATACCCCGTAATTTAATTTCCTTTCCTTCCGAAAATAATTTCAAGAAAATTTCTTGAAAATTAAAAGCTACCATCCCCAAATATTGTAACCATTGTACTCCTAATACAACATCAGCACCTCCCATTGGGATGGAAAGCATTGGAATATTCAATGCATATTCTCCAATGGCTAGCTTGATATTATGGCATTTTCCAGAGCAATTTATAGTTCCTCCATTTGCAACCATCACTTGACATTCTGGTGAAGGGTATAGGAAACAATTCAATTCCTTGGCTACCTTACAATGAATAAAATTATGGGTACTACCCGAATCAATCAACGCTATTAACTTTTTATTCTTGATATGTTCTTCTATCTTTAGAGTTTAAGGAGTGGTAATTCCTTCCAATGCATTACACGATATGGTCGGACTCTCTTATTCTTCTTCTAGGGTTGGTTTATGGTGTATATCCTCTTCTTTTGAAGTATCTTATTCATTTTCTTCCTCCTCTTCACAATCTATGTAAAATAATTTCTTCTCACCACACTTATGACCTTTAGTGTATTTGCTATCACAACTGTAGCAAATCCATTTTTCTCTTTTTTCTTCCAATTGTTGTGGTGTCAAACTTGTAGGTTGTGGAAGTCTAGGAGTAGCAACACTTCCATATTTATAGATGTGAGTGGTAGGCTTCCTTGTTTCCATAATTTTACATTCAATTTTTCTTGCCAACCTGAATGCCTTCTCCAATGAATCAGGTTCCCAAACTTGAACTTCATGTTGGATGTTATCCTTTAAATTCCCTATGAAGACATCAATCATGTGTTCCTTTGGAATATCAGTCACCCTTATATTCAATTTTTGGAAGTCCGAAATGTGCTCCACCAGTGAACCCTTTTGTTTGAGATTTATCAATTGGCTAAAGAAGGTGTTGCTCTTTGTATCCTCATAATGTGTTATCATTTCCTACGTAAAAATTGACCAAGTGACAATTTTTTACGGGCGAAAAGTCATCGATACCATACAAATGTATTTTTTTGTAAATGTAAAGTTTTAATATGTACCTTTTGTGTGTTTTGCACATTATTGAGATCAAAATATTTCTCCAACTATAGTATCCATGTTACGGGATCCTTGCCATCAAAATTCCTCATATCCAGCTTTGGAATATGGTGGTTCTTCAATCCAACATTAGAGTTTATGAAATCACGATTAACATTTATTTTGTTCTCATCATGAGTTTCCTCTACTATCTTTTTTCCATTAGGAATCATTTAATGTATCAACTTTGACAAATCTTCGTTCAAACCTTCCATGTCTTCCTTCAAACCTTCCACTTTTTCTTCCATACTATTCTTCAAACCATCTATTTTTTCTTCCATACCATTCTTCAAACCATCCATCGTAGCTTCCATGCCTTTATTCAAATCACCCATTTTAGCTTCCACGCTTTTCTTCAAAACATCCATTTCATTTTTTGTTGCTCTTTGTGACAGCGAAATTTGGTGCACTTGCTCTTGTAATTTTGATATGTCATGTTGCATTTCTTCATCTTCATGAGCCATAGTAGAGCCTGTTGGGGTTCCCATGTTTTGGCCAGATTGGCAAGACCAAAAGATGAGACAACATCAGAACCGCTTTGGGGTCCTAGGATCTAACCCTCCTGGACCCGGAGAGGGATCTCTCCAATAAAACAAAGAATGATATATCTTTGAAAGCTAAAAATGAGATGTTAGGCTAGTTATGAAGCACAAAGGGGGGTATTAAAGTGATTTGGTTGGTTGGTTTCTGGGTTGGTCATGAGATCATAGACTGAGAAAGTGATGGAAGGAAAATAACAAAACAGCAGGATGCTTTAGCAAAGAGGTTAGGTCAAGAAAGTGCCATCCATTGGGCTATGGAGTCATGAAAGGAGATTTACTCGCAACAACTAGCCAAGGCTTTCAGAGGGCAAGTCATCTACATTAAAGGATATTTTTAGATAGATGATGGGATGGAACATTAAGGAAAGAAAGTGAAAGAAGGAAAGCAACCCAATTTCTATCTATAGATCAGGTCAGAGGTCATTTAACTCCAGACCTGCTTGTACATACTCAAAGGCAGCTTTCAAAGAGGGAAAAAGGGGCAGCTTATAGATTGGACCAGAGGTCATTCAACTCCAGGTCAACTTTAGCATGCTCCTAGGAAATACAGAGATAAGTTTACAGAGAGATCTTAGAAAGGCCAGCTGGTCGCATAAGGATCCTAGTGGATAGGGCTAACTCTAATCCCTAGAGTTCCAAAATCTTCCAGCTAAATCCCAACAAGAACATCTAAGAAACAGATTCATTAATTCATACATCAGTTAGCAGGCAATGACATCCACTACACTAGTTAAACCAATTGAAATCTATTCTTGGATAACACATTAAGGAGAAAACATTGAAGACAAGGAGAGCAGAGACATAGGGTACCTAACAAGGGTAAATCCTATGCCATGTTTTTGATGCAAGCCAGCAGAAAATGAAACAGTATGAAATGTAATAAACAGAGTAAGAAAAAAATCACCAATAGTAATAGACCAGGATCCTGTGAAATGTGCTTGATTAATGATGCAAAACCAGTCATATACACTGAGCTCAATGGCTGTTACACTCCCAACTTCTCCTCCCAGCCTATTACAATACAAACTACTCTGCTACTCCCTCCCAAGACTATTCTAACAGTCCAAATGAATCCCTCTAACAGCAACAGCAACAGCTAAACAACAACCCTTACAAAATTTTCTCGGGAATTCTTATAGGAGAAGATAACAATAAGAGTAGATGAATATTAAATGGATCTCATTAAGACAGAGTGGAGAAAGATTTCATGCCCACTCTACTTAATGGCACTTGCATCACTGTAAGTACTATGTAAGCTGTCCGGGGGAGCCTCTGTCAGGTCGAGTTTGACCTCTGATGTTCCGTGAAGTACCTCTGGCTGTCTAGCACTCTGCGCTGCCTTCTGGAATTAGTGACTTAGATTGAAGGATCTTCCGACCTCCCCATACCTCCATAACTGTTGTCTGACAGTCTTAAATAAGATTCTTTCTGTGAAATATATTCAAGGGCTCGAGGAGGCATGGAGACTTCTGTAAGAGGTGTCCTTTTGGAGAAACGGTGCTCTGCATGACATTAAACATAGATACAACTCTATTTCATGTGCTCTGGTCTTCGACTACGTCTTTTCCTTTGAATGTGGGGTTAAACATTAATTACATCAATCACAGGCATTAACCCCCTTTGAATCTCGTCTGTTGGTCTTCCGACAAATGCTGAAGTGGCCATCTCTGTGCTATCTTCATAATAAAATAAATTTGTTACAAACCCGAGCGGTGGTGGAAAAATTCTGTGGAGGCCAGAGGAGTGGTGGCGGAGTGGTGGAGAAACAATGGAAACAATGAAAAGTGGCAGAGAAATGATCGCATAGTGTAAAACCCAAAGGTTGACGTTTGGGAAAATTACAAAGGAAAATGCGGAAAAACAATGGAGCGAAGCCTCGGATGTGGGACTCGGTCATGGCAGAGGGTGATTAGATCAGGACCGTCGGATCTTATGTGATATCAACAGCGAGAATGAAATCAGAGGATCGCTTGTCATAAGGAGCGAAGGAGTGGTAAGCGCAAGACCTCTGATGCGATTGGGGAAAAACTTGTGTAAAAATGAAAACAATACAAATTTCCAATTTACAAAGGGAAAAGGCCTTATATTATATGAATAGGTGGAAGTATGGTACGGTGGGCCCGAAAATTCAATCGCAATCGGAGATCGGGAGCGGGGGGTAATTGCAACATGTATTTCAAATTTTGCGATGCGATTGATCGGGGGAAACGAAACAGAGGATCAGAGGAAGATTAGTGATCGGGGAATCGGAGGGAAGAACTGCGATCAGGTCAATCGAAGGAAGGGTGCGATTGAGTCAATCGGGGGAAGGGTGCGATCGGGTCAATCGGAGGAAGGGTGCGATCAGGTCAATCGGAGGAAGGGTGCGATCGGGTCAATCGGGGGAAGGGTGCGATCGGGGAATGACTTGCGATGCGATCAATTGCATCGCAACTATTTGCGATGAGCTGATCGGAGGACTTCGCATAAACATTGCGATTGAAAAGACTTGTGATTGCGATTTAAAAGCGGTGGATTTATATGCTATAAAACTTTGCAATAAAGTTTTATTACAATGCATGGTGGGGATGGAAAGGGGAATTGGTTAAAGGTGAGGAAATTTATAATATAAAGTTTTTATTATAAATTTCTACGGGGTATGGTCGGGGGAGTGGTTTTATAACAAAGGGGAAGTATATATATATACGAACCTTTGAAATATAGGGTTTTAACAAGCATGGAGGGGAAGTGGTTAACACATAAATCAAATTTGAATTTAAAGTGTTTTATAATGCAAATTTATGATCGGAAAGGGGGAAAAGGGGGAATTTTCCCTAACAAGGGGTGTGGGTAGAATTTGAAGGGGGTAAGTGGGGAATTTAGAAGGGGAAGGATAGAGGATAAAAGCAAAGGCTTAGAGGGAATGAAATAAGAGGGAAAAGGAGGCCTTTGGGCATTTCTTCACAAACAGAGAGGCTTTATAATGGAAATCAACAGAGGAGACTTTATCAAAGGACAAAGGCATAAGGATGCTTCAAGGATGATGTGTTTTCTGAGGGAATCCATTCCTTGAAGGCTCAGAAACATTCTAGCCCCCTGTTTGCTTGTCAAAAATTTATAGGGGGGCTAACAGAGCCTTCTGAAGGCTTAAAGGGTGTTGAATTATTTTTAGGATGCATTTTATAACCCAATACTGATATCTATTCTATAATATGCCCTTGGAATCAATTCAAATTGATTCTTCAAACAATGCTTATGCAATTCGAAGAAAAAAAATTACACCTTTTTCTTGCTTTTAAGGAGCTCGATATTGAAATTGAATTATCTTTGTGATTCAGGATCTTCAATATCTGAAATTTATCCCTATAGTAGCATTCTGAATCTTCTTTCAAATGCCATAGGTCTTACTTGATTTGGATTCTTCAAGACAAAGTTATTCCCAATCTCCCACAATGACCTAATTATGGACTGGTTCAGTTGAGTGAACTTGTACGAAGTGCCACGTGTCACTGTTTCCTCATTCGGATCTGAAATTGATACACAGGGAACTAAATTCCATTTGATTTCCTTCACTTTTTACAGAATTCCAATCCGACGTTCAGAAAGAGAGTTATGACAATTTTCCCACGATCACCTCTTTGAGATGAAATTCTGGAGCCAGCAAAAACCCTAACTTCCACAGATGATATCTCCAAAAATATTGCGAACCAAGATCTAGAATTTTCACAAGACATTCCAGAGGATTTCTGCTTCACTCTTTATAAATATAAGCTTATGAACCTTCGTAGAAAAAAGGTTATAGCACAAATGCCACAATGACATGTTTTAGGTGAAATTCGAGAGCCTAAACAAAGCGTAAATTCCACAAATCATATCTCCGAAAATGTTGCGAACCAAGATCTAAAATTTTACACAACATTCCTCATGATTTTGGCTTCACTCTACAACATGTTCAGCTCCTAAACCTTCGTATAACAAAATTTATAGCTAATATTCCACGATGACCTGTTTGGAGCAATGAAACCCTAGAATCCAAATCCCTGATACCAAATGTTATGAAACCAGCTCCAAAAATAGAATAAAAGAGAGATCAACACCTTATAAATAAGCCACTTCGAGGAGGAAACCTCCAATACATTACATAAATGAACAATTCTTGGACGATACAAATGAAAAAACCTCCTTTCTATATATAGGAGTCCATGGGGCCATAATGTAATCCTAGCCAACCTAACAATAATAATGTAAGGGCACAATAATAACAATATGGGGGATACAGGGGTACAACAATAACAATAAGGGGGTTACACTAACAAAAATAAGGGACTATACTAGTAATATAGGGACCTAACATAAAAACACAAGCACACTCTTCATTATGATCTGAAATAACACTTGGTTGTTGATCCATAGGAGAGCATAGGGAAGTATGAATTTCTGCTATCTGAGTGTTGACTGAAAATTCCTGAAGCATGAGCGACTCTGATTATTTTTCTGGCGTACTATCTCTCTTAGGCTCATACTCCTCAAATTCATATTCTAAATCATCCTTAAATAAGAAACATTCTTCAAGATTAACAAACATGGCAGCCCCATCATCTTCATAAAAGACAACAGTATCTGCTAGCTTATCTCTTTGCAAGAAATCATCATCACAAATTGTTTTATTCACAACAACTTCCTGTATGGCTTTATTAGTCTCATGAATATCATCATTCAAACCCAGACTTTCATTTTCAATAATGGAAGATGCTTCACTTACACATTCTTGACTGTGTGAACACTGTAAGAGCTACAAATCTACATTCGCTTGGGTTGTAACATGATTTTGCAAGAGCTAATATATTTTATCTTCAGAGAAAGGACATAACTGAGTTTGAAATCATTTTACATTAATTTGGTGATTTTCATTTTCAGGATCGGGAATTGGCACTTCTCTTTCTTGGTCCCAGTCTGTCTCATCTAAGGAGGGAGCTACTGATTCTTTTTGGTGATGAAAAGGGTTCTCATGCAAAGGCTCAAGGATATCTTCATCCAACGAGGAAACTGCTATTTATTGTTGGGAGGAAAAATCATTAACGGATTCTATGATCTCATCATCTAGACATTCTTCATCCCCATACAAATTTTCAATAAACTCAATGAAATTATCAGAGATCTCACAACAAATATCAATCATCGACAAGGAATAATTAGAGCTTTGATAATGTTGAAAGAAAAATGAATGAAAGTCCTTTAGAGAATATAAACTAGCAGTTGGTAGATCCTCATACCATGATATCAATTTTTCCTCCAAGGTAGCCATAAACATCTTCATCGAACAATCTTCAGGAAACTCAATCTTTAGTCTATGAATATGCAAATGAAATTTGACCAAATGCAAACTATCATCTTCACTGTCTTGACCCTTAAACTTTGACAATCCTGATTGCCAATCTATACGAGGAATTTGGTTCGGAAAACTAGGAATATGAGATCGATTCATAGTAGCATACCTTCGAGAAATCAAATCCATTTTGACAACAGTGAGTCACTAAGAAGTTCTTCAGGCTACCGGTTCTTGAAGAGTGGAATCGCCATGAGAATTCTGAATCTTGGGATTTTTTGACATTGGAGTTTCTAGGTGAATGATGCACAGCCTTATTATGCCTGATCGTTGTTCACCATCAACAATCAGATCTAATCTTTGTCATTCTTTCTCAGGGAATATTTTCCTTTTCGTTCCCCGGCAATGGTGCTAGTATGTTATCATTCCACCAGATTCCCAACGCTGAGGAAGGAATCCCAACTGAGGTAACCACAAACCAAGCTTTTGACTTGACAGCTAGCCCTATCAAGCCAAAGAGGGATCTCTCCAAAAGGTTCACAATGAGGAGGGTTAGAGAAATTAGGGTTTTAGGCTAGATAATGAGTGCAACGGGTTGTTTTGATTTGGTTTTGGTTGGGTAAATCATTGGATAATGGAATTAGGTCAAGGAAAGGCTAGGTCAGGGAAATAGATTTAGGGTTGCAGGGATGAATTGGGTAAGGAAGGTATAATTTAAATCACTTGAAGGAAATGGTTGTGGAATGGTTTTGAAAATGTAAGGAGGTTGAGGGAAGCATAGGAGATGTATTTCTCTCAGACAGAAGATAATGAAACAAAATATGATCAGTTACCCAAAAAAGAGGATGTGCAAGCATGTATTCTGAATTTATAACTTATAAAAGATCGTAAAATAGACATGAATGAAGATGAAAAATACATTCAAACATATGTGACTGAAGAAGAAAAAATGAAAGACATTCAATACCACAGGTATCCCATAAATGTAGCTGCAACTCCTCTTTATTAGCTTGGCCAAAACTGAGTACAAGTTCCCTTGATCAAATAGCAAAATCAAACTAATTACAACTATTTCCACCTTTGACTCATGTGAAAAAATGAGCTAAATAGACATGAAAACCACTTCCACTCATCCTCAGGGGTCGAATCCATGAGGTGAGGGAGATATTACACAAAAAGAAAAACTGATAGCTAGAGTATAGGATGATAAAAGTGACTCATTCCTATCTCAAGTGAACTGATTCATTTCACCTCATATGCTTGATTTACCTAATTTATTTACCCTATTCAATAGTAAAAACATGATAATTACATTCATATTCATCATTTACATAGGTGAATTCAACTTTTCCCAAAGTGAAAATCAAAACTGGAGTGAAACTCAAAAAATTTCTGAAGACTGCAAAAGCACAATTTCCTTGTAAAACACACAGCATCGAGGCAGAAATAATGACCTCTATTCAAGGATGAATTTGAGTGCCTTCACGGTGTCCAAATCTACTTCATGATGGCACATTGGAAAGCCCTTCGAGTCTACTTTCCAGAAATACCACCAGTTTTCAAAATGATGCCAAGTTTCTCTGCCAAAAACCATTTCTCCCAAGACTAGTAAATGCGCCGCAACCAGGCATAATTTGAGGCAGAAACATGAATTTTTTTATGGTTTTTTGAATTTTTGATGGACCATTTCTCCTCCAAAAACTTTGAAACTTCACAGGTTTTATTTCCTCATCATTAAAAATCTACTGGTGGTGGCCACTTATCCATTAGATGCCTCAAAAAAGAGCGTAGTGTCCAAGGTGCTATGCGTTTAGAAAATTTTCTATGTATAAAATATCCTTAAAAACAAGAAATATACAAAATGCTAAGTTTTCCAAAATTTTGTCAAAATTGTTAGGGTAGTTTTTGATCAAGTTTTTGAGGCATGGAGTGACATCTTAGCAACTATATCTAACTTTTCTTTCTCTTCTTGCTTGGTCAAAGTTTGAATTTTTGCCTGGGCTGTTTTGAGCTTGGCCCTTGCAATTTTGTTCCTCATGGCATAATGCTTTGCCATTTTTCTTTGAATGTCATTGTCCTTTTGAGCCTTGGCCAAGAGCTGCTCCAAGTGTTGTTTGACTCTATCAAGCCATGCTTCTCTGTGTTCATTTATTTCTATGGCAAGTTGTTCACTTAGTGTAAGCTGGTCTGCTAGCTCAGTTTTTGTTTGTCTCTCTAGGGTTAAAGCTCTTTTCAGCCCTCTAGTCCTAGGTCTCTGTCTTGGAGGCTGATCCTCATGATCACCAAGTTCACCAAACTTTTCCAATGTTTCCTCAAGCAAGACTTTAGCCTTCTCTGCATCTCTTTGTGCTTTGATGCATTTCACCTCATTGATGACCTGCTTGGTTTTCAACTGTTGATTTTCTTGCTCAAGAAAATGAATAACATATTTATCCCTCTCAATATTAGTTTGGAGCTCACTAATATTATCCTCTTTACCTTTGATTACTGCATTGGTGATTTTATCTTCATCTTCCTCACCTAGGTCAATTAACTAAAATTATTTCTATGTTTCATGATTTTCCTCCTCATCATGAATGGTTGAATCTATCACCTTTTCTTTACCTTTATTTACCTGTTGTGTTGATGAAGAAGGCATTTCCCCTTTCACTCCAAGTGAATAAAACACATGCCTATAGCCTCTGTCTTAATTTTTGGGAAATGGATCAACCTTAGCCAAAGTAGCCCATTTTGCCTCAATGTTTTCACCACTACTTGATGACTCGGAATCATGATGTGATGATGATGAAGGATTGTAAAAAGGTGAAGAAGAAGGCTCAATGTGAAATGGAGGTGAATGAGGTGAGGGAGGATGAGATGATGAAGGTGCAGCCTGGCCATGTTGACTAGGTGGGGCAGTGAATTAGATTTAATAAATACTAGGGTTTTTTACTTTAGAAATAGCTTTTGAATTGACTTAAAGCACAATAATACATCAAAGAGAGGGTGGCTTGGTTACTTACTAGTAAATGAAGCTTGAAGAACCCTTGTGGAAATATTTAGCATCGATTGGTGGAATGACAGACTAACATAGGGTTTTTGGCACTTCCTGGGTGAATGCGCAGCGACCTACTGAACGTGTAGCGTCCCTCCTGAACACGCAGTGCCAGTTGAAAATTGCACTGAAAACTACGACCAAACGTGCAACATCCCTCCTGAACGTGTAGCAACCTCTCCAAACGCGCAACTCCCAGATTTGTTTTACCCAATTACACTCTGAAATTCAAAATTTCTCCTTTGCTGAATTTTGCTGAGGTTGCATGAGACAAATGGGCTTTGTCTTAAAGTGTTGAGGGCTTTAATACTCTAGTGGATTTGATTTATGACTTAAAAAACCCACTTTCCTTATGTTCACTTTTCATTTTTCAAACTTTCACACTAATACTCTTTGACATCTGACTTTTTTTGTTTTACAGGTTGATCAACTGATGGAGTTTGGATTTTATTTCTTTCAGTTTGGCATGAATACTTGAGTTGGAAGCTAGGGAATGAAAAACATAAAATTACATTTGAAAATAAAAAATAAATCACATTTTTTATTTCATATCAAAATGAAATTTTGATATGAAAATCATGTGAAATCAAAATTACAACTTAGAAAATATGATATTTACATAGTGATGATCTTTTGTAGATGAAATAGAATGTCATTGAGTCACTCTCTTCTGTTTGTTGACTTTTATTTAGATGGAATAGTGCATTTTGGACCTTGAAAGACACAACCCTAATGACCTAATGAGACTTTGAAACCTGATTTCCATGGTTGATTATAAGTGAGACAAGACATGGTGAAATGAGCTTTTCGTAGGTGTTATTATGCTCAAGGAGACATGGAAGTGAGTCAGAAAATATGATTCTCTGAGAGAAAGTGAAGTTTTATTTGAGGTAGGGTACCCTTAGCGAAACAATTTTTAGCATGGCCTAATGGAATGATATAAAAATTTCGGAATGAGACACCTAAAATGAAAAATGAAGGAATCATATTGATCACTGATGGCAGAAAGGATATTCTGACAGTAACAGACTCCATTTAAAATAATTAATTATTTGAAAAACTTTCACTCTGGGTGGAATTTCGCCAAACTATTTTTGGGTCTTGGATATCTCATGTGTTCTAGCCCTCCCCCACAAATGTTCGAAGCTAGAGCACATCCAATGGTACCCAAAAATCAACATTTCATAAACATTTTCTTCATATTTTTCACAACTTCATGCTCTGTAGAATGTCATTGGCCCAAAAACACTATCGACCACATCAATAAATATTATGGCAGGATGAAGTTTATATACCCGGAAGGATACAACAAACACAAAATTTTAGGTGTTGCCAAACCATTTTCTCATGAGCTTTTCCATTCGTATATTGAAAAAGATAGCCCCTAAGTCTTTCAATACTGTCTTAGCAAGAAAGGTCTTCCCTGTCCCTGGTGGGCCATATAAAAATACTCCCTTTTGTGGTCCCTATTAGCGCTCGAATCTACCTTAGGCTGAAATAAGGTAAAACTCAAGGCAACATCAAACCAAGCTTAGCCTCGTAGCTAGCCCTACGAGGACAGGAGAGGGCTCTCTCCGGGTCTATCTCGGCAAAAGGTTTTCAAAGGGGCTGAGATGACCTATAATGGATAATTATATTAGGCTAGTAAATAGATAGGAAGGTTTGATTTTGATTTTTAGGAGGTTTTGTTGAAAAATGGGAAAGACAATTTTTGGGCTTGGGGATGAGGCCAGATCTTGCAGAGTTCAAGCTGGGGCGAGGTAGGAAACGGCTTTGATGTCTTGGATCAAATGAATGGATTGAATAGACAGCTGAGGAGTTGAAGAGAGCAAGAGAGAACAAGGATTCTCTTCAAACTGAAGAAAAACACGTAAAACTAAACAAAATTCTAAGGCAGAGCATCAGCATATCAATGAATTCTACCTCAATTACTCATTTTTTTTAATTTAGAAGCGGAGAGAATGGAAATGACATACACATAACATTAATGAAACTTACAATAACATGAGAAGAAACACCATCAAAACTCAAAATCCACAAGAATCCCAACAAGTGCTGCAAAACTCTGGTCTTTCCTTTTGCCAAAAACTGAAATATGGATGTACAATGGAGTGCCAAACTTTTCCCAAGAGTCCAACCAGTCCAACCAGTAAAATGACTTAGAAAATACAATATATAGACCATCCTAACCCCTTCCCATGCCTCTAGGGGTCGAGGTCACCCTTCTAGGAGCAGTTTGAACCAATTCTAAACAAGGAGCTGAAATCTAGGCAGCCAAACAACTTGCCTCTAAAAGGAAGGAAACTGATTCATTCATTTAATTTTCACTTTTTAGTGAATGAATCATCTAGAAAAATTAAATACGTGCCAAAATTACATCATGGTTACCAAATTACGTCAAGATGGATCAATCCCCTCATGAAAAAGTAAAACTAGTCAAAACTGGCCGAATTTCTGAGCTGAAAGGCAAAAATTGGGCTAAATTCCTCTATGCGCCGCGCTACTTTTACCCTTCTTTTGGGGAAATTAATGAAGTAAAAATTGAGCTCATGATAGCTCTTTGGAAAGCCCTAGATGTCTTCTATCCAAACCAAGTGGAATTTTCCAATTTGGGGGTCATTTTCCCCTCCAAAACTTCAATCTCCCAAGACTACTTCCTGCTAGTGCAAAAGGTGGCAGAAAGGTGATTTTCATGGTGTTTTTGGCCCTTTAGGCAACCCAGAATGTGATGAAATGCTTCGGCCATTCCTAAACATGCATAAATTTCCAATCCAAAAATGTCAATTTTTCCTCCAGAAGATGTCCCAATCATAAGCGCGCGTCGGGTGGCGCGACGCGTCGGGCGGAAAAACCTGTTTTGCAACCAAAATTTTCAAAAATGACAAAAACTTCTCCAAATTTTCTGAAATTCGGAGTGAAGGTCCCCCATCATGCCTCATGCTCATCCAAGGAAGCCTTGGCCAAGATTCTAAGTGGATTAGGCCTTTTTCACTGTTTCAGTGCTTTCCTCAATCTCGCCTTCAGGATCTTCATCCTGGCTCTGCAGATGTGTGTACGGACCCAGTAGTGATTCTTCATATGTCTGAGCATGTCTTTTTCCGTATTGGCCTTCGCCAACAACTTCTCAAGATGCCTGTTGACTCTCTCAAGCCAAATCTTCCGCTCAATGGGTGTCATGTCACCGGGTCTCTTTCGAGCCAACTCTCGGTCTTCACGGATCTTCTGCAAGTCAATGATCATTTACTGATCCTATAGTTGTTTGTTCTGCTGCTCCAAGTAGTTTATCACCCACTGTGCTCTCTGCAATCTCTCGGTCAATGTGCCAATCTCGACTTTCTGCTCCTGGATGACCTCCCTCAGCTTTGAGCTGGGAGAGCTCGCATCAACATCAATCAATGTAAACTCAGTATTTTGGCCTCCTGAGGGGCCCTCATCCTGCATCGGCCTCTTGCCTCTATCTTGAACCTGCACCTGTGCTGATGTCGAAGGCGAGACCCCTTCCACACCATGTGGAGATAGTACTCATGCTGCTGATGAAGTCAATGATACCCCTTCCACCCCGGGTGGAGATAGTACTCGCCGTGATGCTGCAAACAAGGCTCTGGCGCCTCTCTGATATGTGACTGCCACTTTTATGAGATCTCCTCGGTATATTAAGCTCGGTAGATGAATCACTATCCTGCTCATACCCCTGCTCATATGGTGAATCTGTGTCTGACATGGTGCTAAAAGCAAGGTGTTTGACAAGTATATGCTGATATATGTAAAGTGAAAACAAGAGTTTTGGTGTATGTTTTAATGCCAAATGTGCCACAAAATGAAATGAGAAGCTGCAAGGAAGTATCACCATGAATGCAATAGACTATCAAGTGAATTCAGAGTGGAAGGATAGTCACTCACTGCTTGGGGAACTTCGGGATTATGAACCTTTACAAGTGATATAGGAATAGGTGATAATGATGGGGGTATGTTTAGGCAATAGAGACAGCCTTTGAATACTTCGGAAATTAGGATTTCACCAATGATAGGAAGGGAAGGAGATGATGGAAAATGATAGGGTTTGAGGATTCAAAAACATGGAAATAAAGGGAATAAGGGATATGGGACAGCAGGAATAGGAAGGGACTGTGGTATAATAACAATGATAATAGCAGTGAGAACAATGATATGAGTGAATATAAGAGCAGAAATAAAAATGGAATGAGAGTGTTTTGGCAAGTTCAAGTTTTAACACCCAATTTCAAAATACAACCACCTCTCTTCAAACCCTAGGGAGCAGATTTCAATATGGTTATAGGGTTATATTTTTACCATTTAAACTTTTGAATTCCTCCTCTTCAACACGCAGCAAACACACCCAAAAATCAATGAACAGGGTTTGTGAACTTACTTGGAAGCAAATGAACCGAATTGAAATGAGTTTTGATGAAGGAAGATAAGTTTTAGCCTTTGGATCTCTATGTGCCGAGCGCAAGCCCAATGCGCCGCACTCAATGGGTGCACCGCGCGAATGTTAATTTACACTGAGAAAAATTGCTCTATGTGCCGCGCACCTTCAGTGCGCCGCGCTCCTACCCAATGCGGCGCGCCATAAATAGTGCATGTTGCAGGAGGCTTTTGGAGGCCTTCCCAGTGTCCAAATTGGGCGCATAATAGCTCGTTGGAAATCTATTTCAGTCTACTTTCCAACCCAAGTGGAATGTTTCAATTTGGAGTTCATTTACCCTGTCAAAAATAAAGTTTCCCAAAACTTGTCAAAATGAGCAGAATGAGGCTGCCTCAAGGCAGAGCGCTGTTGCATTCAACTTTTGAAGGTCTTCCTCAACTCCAAATTGAGCTCACGATAGCTCATTGAAAATATATTTGTGTCTATTTATTATTTGACTCATCAAGCAAGTCATTTGGCCAACCAATCTAGGAGAAATCTTGATTTTCCCAAGGTCACTTTAGAGGTGCATCAATTCTCTCAAGGCGATTGTATTTTTGACATTTCTCTAAAACCATGATACCTGTGTAAAAAGTGAAGGAGGTTTTTCTTATTTGGAATTTTTGGGACAAACACCTCTCTCAATTTTCCAAAATTCATCTTTTATTTCTCTGAAACATCATTTGAGTGAAACCTATCCCGATGTGTGGAACAAGGGATTTGTCGAAATGAAGCGAAATGAAGGGGATAAGGGGCTTCTAAATTCTTGGAAAAAATTTAGGAAGTAGGGAGGGATGTTAGGAAGCATGGGAAAGTGGAATGTTAGATATTGAGTGAGGGGAAGGGGTCCAAAAGGGAAAAACACAGGCCTAGCCTAGAAAATTGCCAAGTTGTAGCAAGAAACTAGGGTTTGTGCAAAAATGAGGAATTTGGGGAATCTAAGTGATGGAAAGTGTTTAATAAGGTATATTAAGGATAGAGGAAGGTGTATGAACATCAGGATACAAGTTTTGATGATGATTTGACCATCCAAGAGAAATTACCTCCAAAACCCTAGGAGAGGGAAATGGACCTTACCTAGGCACAACTGAAGCATGAACAAGGTGTAAAATGACCCAGTGGAACTTTACATGATGATTACAACCCTCTGAATGATGGTACACTCAGCTGAATGGTCACATGAACCGACATTTGGACAACTTTGAAAAGAGTGCAACAAACCCTAGACCTAATGCCTAGTGACCAAATTTTGCTTGAAGACTCATTGAAATGACAAAATTTGACCTTGACACCTTAAAATCACTTCGTAAGAGAATGTTTGATCACTGGAGGAAAGCTGCAAAGGCTGAAACTAACATTGGCTCCAATGGGGATGGTAGCTCCTTGGAGGTGCCAAGAACGGCAGATCTTTGGGAGAGCAGACCAGTGCCTTATCCATTGGGCAATAGAATCAAAAACTCAAGCTGAAATGCATGACTGAAAATTGATGACTTGACGACACAAATTGACTCTCACTCAACTAAAAACTGACTCGATACTTAAACACAACTGACATACTGGAAATATGCTCAATATGAATCTTATTCAATACAACCTACTCTAACAATTTCATTCATCACCTGATCAAGTGAAATGAAACAACCAATGCAACCATGTAAGTATTGCAGCTGCTGTTTGGATTCTCCGCAAGTGCTTGTTTATGAATAACAAGAGAGAAATACTGAAAGGCAACTCCCATGAAAACTTGTGAACAGATCTGTTGAATACTATGGATTCTCTATCCGCCTCCAAAAACATTGCATAAGGATCTTGAAATTCATGCTGCATAAGGATCTCAAAATGCACACTAGGACTTAGCTCATCCAATGGATTACTTCTCTTCTCCTCATACCATGAATGCAAACTTTGATCTGAGCTTTGTGACGAGACTCCTGCTAAAAATGACAAAGAGACTGGCTGCCGGATCAAGTCTATATCAGCACACATTTCAACCTTACATAAAGTCAATGGAGAAAGACTTTGACTGCAAACATCATCCAACACATCAGCAATAGGATCATCAAAAACTTGAGAAGACTGTTGTGATGTATCCATTGAAACTGTCTGACATCCTACTGGCTGTTCATCTTTTTCTTGAGAGATATTACGAAGATTCTGCCTTATAAACTGAAATGCTTAGAAACAAAAGGGTAAAGAATCCTCTTGCATCATTAAATCATGTATTTCAGCTTCCACGACTTCATCTGTAATCTGACCTTCAATTTCATTTGGTGGCTGCAAATCTGATGCTACAGGTTGCTCAAGAATTTTGTTATTTGTCTCATCCTCAACATTAACACTGAGAGATTGCTGATTTCTTACAGGCTGCTCATTTGAAGATTTACTATGCAATTTACCCTTTAAAAATTGGAATGATTCAAAACAAAATGGTACGGAGTCACCTTGTATCATTTGATCATATGTACCAGCTTCCATGTCCTCATCTGCAACTTGAAAATCAATGGCTTTCGAGGGCTGAAAATCTGAATATGAGAAGTCTTGAACAAGGTTTTCATTGCGCTCAAGATGGTCCAGATCAAGACTTGTTGACATTTGATTTCTGATTGCATGGTAGTTGTCTCTGATGAACTGAAATGAATCAAAACAAAAAGGCAAATATCCTTCACTTACTTCAAAATTTGCTGCACTTTCCTCATCATTGTCATAGCTGATATGCATCAGTTGATCACTGTACTCGAGCTGCTGAAAGTGAACTTCCTCCTCGCACAAACTAGCTGCTGATTTGTCTGCAAGATTAGCTTCTGTTTGGAGAACATAATCATCATCATACTGATCGAACTGAGGCAAATCATCAGTATACAACACATCATCAAGAATACATGTCATATCAACAGCTCTCTCTTCTTCAAGATGATGTCATATCAATCTGGTCTTTCCTTTGCCAAAAACTGAAATATGGATGTACAATGGAGTGCCAAACTTTTCCCAAGAGTCCAACCAGTCCAACCAGTAAAATGTCTCAGAAAATACAATATATAGACCATCCTAACCCCTTCTAGTGCCTCAAGGGTCAATCTCACCCTTCCATTTTCCAGGCAGTTTGAACCAATTCTAAACAAGGAGCTAAAATCTAGGCAGCCAAACAACTTGCCTCTAAAAGGAAGGAAACTGATTCATTCACTTTATTTTCACTTTTTAGTGAATGAATCATCTAGAACAAGTAAATACATTCCAAAATTACATCATGGTTACCAAATTACATCAAGCTAGGTCAAAAATTACATCAAGAGTTGAAACTAGTCCAAACTGGCCGAATTTCTGAGCTGGAAGGTGAAAAATAGGCTAATTTCCTCTATGCGTCGCGCTACTGTGATCCTATTTTTGAGGCACTTCTCGAAGTCCAAATTGAGCTCATGATAGCTCGTTGGAAAGCCCTGGATGTCTGCTATCCAAACCAAGTGGAATTTCTATATTTGGATGTCATTTTCCCCTCCAAAACATCATTCTCCCAAGACTACTTCTTGGTGGTGCAAAAGGTGGCAGAAAGGTGATTTTCATGGTGTTTTTGGCCCTTTTGGCAGCCCAGAATGTGATGAAATGCTTCGGCCATTCCAAAACATGCATAAATTTCCATGAAAAATCCAAAAATGTCAAGTTTTCCTCCAGAAGATGTCCCAATCATAAGCGCGCGTCGGGTGGCGCGACGCGTCGAGCGAAAAAACCTGTTTTGAGACCAAAATTTTCAAAAATGACAAAAAATTCTCCAAATTTGCTGAAATTTGGAGTGAAGATCCCCCATCATGCCTCATGCTCAGCCAACGAAGCCTCGGCCAAGATTCAGAGTGGATTAGGCCTCTTTCGTTGTTTCAGTGCTTTGCTCAACCTCGCCTTCAGGATCTTCATTTTAGCTTTGCAAACGTGAGTACGGGCCCAATAGTGATTTTTCATATGACGGACCATGTATTTGTCTCTATTGGCCTTTGCAAACAACTTCTCCATATGAATGTTAACATGCGTGAGGCAGGTCTCTCGTTCAACCGGTGTTATGTCACCTGGTCTCTTCCGGGCCAATGCACGGTCCTCTCGGATTTGCCGCAACTCTACAAGTGTATGTTGATCCTCTAGTTGTTTGTTCCGCTGCTCCAGGTAGTTTATCACCCACTGTGCTCTCTGAAATTTCTCTGTCAAAGTACCAATCTCATCTTTCTGCTCCTGGATGACCTCCCTCAGCTTCGAGCTAGGAGAGCTCACATCAACATCAATCAATGTAAACTCAGTATCTTGGCCTCCTGAAGGGCCCTCATCCTGCATCGACCTCTTGCCTCTATCCTGAACCTACACCTGTGCTGATGTCGAAGGCGAGACCCCTTCCACACCATGTGGAGATAGTACTCGCACTGCTGATGAAGTCAACGAGACCCCTTCCACCCCGGGTGGAGATAGTACTCGTTGTGATGCTGCAAACAAGGCTATGGCGCCTCTCTGATATGTGACTGCCACTTTTATGAGATCTCCTCGGTATATCAAGCTCGGTAGATGAATCACTATCCTGCTCATACCCCTGCTCATATGGTGAATCTATCTCTGACATGGTGCTAAAAGCAAGGTGTTTGATAAGTATATGCTGATATACGTAAAGTGAAAACAAGAGTTTTGGTGTATGTTTTAATGCCAAATGTGCCACAAATGAAATGAGAAGCTGCAAGGAAGTATCACCATGAATGCAATAGACTGTCAAGTGAATTCAGAGTGGAAGGACATTCACTCACTTCTTGGGGAAATTCGGGATTATGAACCTTTACAAGTGATATAGGAATAGGTGATAATGATGGGGTTATGTTTAGGCAATAGAGACAGCCTTTGAATACTTCGGAAATTAGGATTTCACCAATGATAGGAAGGGAAGGAGATGATGGCAAATGATAGGGTTTGAGGATTCAAAAACATGGAAATAAAGGGAATAAGGGATATGGGACAGCAGGAATAGGAAGGGACTGTGGTATAATAACAATGATAATAGCAGTGAGAACAATGATATGAGTGATAAGAGCAGAAATAAAAATGGAATGAGAGTGTTTTGGCAAGTTCAAGTTTTGACGCCCAATTTCAAAATACAACCACCTCTCTTCAAACCCTAGGGAGAAGATTTCAATATGGGTATAGGGTTATATTTTTACCATTTAAACTTTTGAATTCCTCCTCTTCAACACGCAACAAACACACCCTAAAATCAATGAACAGGTTTGTCAACTTACTTGGAAGAAAATGAACCAAATTGAAATGAGTTTTGATGAAGGAAGATAAGTTTCAGCCTTTGGAGCTCTATGCGCCATGCGCAAGCCCAATGCACCACGCTCAATGGGTGCTCCGCGCCAGTGTTAATTTACACTGAGAAAAATTGCTCTATGCGCCGCGCACCTTCAGTGCGTCGCGTCATAAATGGTGAATTTTACAGGAGGCTTTTGGAGGCCTTCCCTGTGTCAAAATTGGGCGCATGATAGCTCTTTGGAAATATATTTGAGTCTAATTTCAAACTAAAGTGGAATTTTTCAATTTGGAGTTCATTTTCCTTGTCAGAAATCAAATCTCCCAAAACTTGTCAAAATGAGCAGAATGAGGCTGCCTCAAGGCAGAGCGTTGTTGTAGTCAACTTTCGAAGGTCTTCCTCAACTCCAAATTGAGCTCATGATAGCTCATTGAAAATATATTTGTGTCTACTTATCATTTGACTCATCAAGAAAGTCATTTGGCCAACCAATCTAGGATAAATCTTGATTTTCCCAAGGTCACTTCATAGGTGCATCAATTCTCCCAAGGCGATTGTATTTTTGACATTTCTATAAAACCATGATACCTGTGTAAAATGTGAAGGATTTTTTTCTTATTAGGCATTATTTGGACAAAAACCTCTCTCAGTTTTCCAAAATTCATCTTTTATTGCTCTGAAACATCATTTGAGTGAAACCTATCCCGATGTGTGGAACAAGGGATTTGTCGAAATGAAGCAAAATTAAGGGGATAAGGGGCCTCTAAATTATTGGAAAATTTTTGGGAAGTAGGGAGGGATGTTAGGAAGTAGGGGAAAGTGGAATTTTAGAGATTTAGTGAGGGGAAGGGGTCCAAAAGGGAAAAACACAGGCCTAGCCTAGAAAATTGCCAAGTTGTAGCAAGAAACTAGGGTTTGTGCAAAAATGAGGAATTTGGGGGATCTCAGTGATGGGAAGTATTTAATAAGGTACATTAAGGATAAGGGAAGGTTTATGAACATCAGGATACAAGTTTTGATGATGAGTTGACCATCCAAGAGAAATTACCTTCAAAACCCTAGGAGAGGGAAATGAACCTTACCTAGGCACAACTGAAGCATGAACAAGGTGTAAAATGACCCAGTGGAACTTGACATGATGATGAAAACCCTCTGAATGATGGTACACTCAGCTGAATGGTGACATGAACCGACATTTGGACAACTTTGACAAGAGTAAAAGCAAACCCTAGACCTAAAGCCTAGTGACCAAATTTTGCTTGAAGACTCATTGAAATGACAAAATTTGACCTTGACACCTTAAAATCACTTCGTAAGAGCATGTTTGATCACTGGAGGAAAGCTGCAAAGGCTGACACTAACATTGGCTCCAATGGGGATGGTAGCTCCTTGGAGGTGCCAAGAACGGCAGATCTTTGGGAGAGCAGACCAGTGCCTTATCCATTGGGCAATAGAATAAAAAACTCAAGCTGAAATGCATGACTGAAAAATGATGACTTGACAACACAAATTGACTCTCACTCAACTAAAAACTAACTTGATACTTAAACACAACCGACAAACTGGAAATATGCTCAATATGAAGCTTATTCAATACAACCTACTCTAACAATTTCATTCATCACCTGATCAAGTGAAATGAAACAACCAATGCAACCATGTAAGTATTGCAGTGGCTGTTTGGATTCTCCGCAAGTGCTTGTTTATGAATAACAAGAGAGAACTAATGAAAGGCAACTCTCATGAAAACTTGTGAACAGATCTGTTGAATACTATGGATTCTCTATCTGCCTCCAAAAACACTGCATAAGGATCTTGAAATTCATGCTGCATAAGGATCTCAAAATGCACACTAGGACTTAGCTCATCCAATGGATTACTTCTCTTCTCCTCATACCATGAATGAAAACTTTGATCTGAGCTTTGTGATGAGCTTTGTGACGAGACTCCTGCTAAAAATGACAAAGAGACTGGCTGTCGGATCAAGTCTATATCAGCACACATTTCAACCTTACATAAAGACAATGGAGAAAGACTTTGACTGCAAACATCATCCAACACATTAGCAATAGGATCATCAAAAACTTGAGAAGACTGCTGTGATGTATCCATTGAAACTGTCTGACATCCCACTGGTTGTTCATGTTTTTCTTGAGAGATATTACGAAGATTCTGCTTTATGAACTGAAATGCTTCGAAACAAAAGGGTATAGAATCTTCCTGCATCATCAAATCATGTATTTCATCTTCCACGCCTTCATCTGTAATCTGACCTTCAATTTCATTTGGTGGCTGCAAATCTGATGCTACAAGCTGCTCAAGAATTTCATTATATGTCTCATCCTCAACATTAACACTAAGAGATTGCTGATTTATTACAGGCTGCTCATTTGAAGATTTACTATGAAATTTACCCTTCAAAAACTGGAATGATTCAAAACAAAATGGTACGGAGTCACCTTGTAGCATTTGATCATATGTGCCAGCTTCCATGTCCTTATCTGCAACTTGAAAATCAATTGCTTTCGAGGGCTGAAAATCTGAATATGAGAAATCTTGAACAAGGTTTTCATTACCCTCAAGATGGTCCAGATCAAGGCTTGTTGGCAGTTGATTTCTGATTGCATGGAAATTGTCTCTGATGAACTGAAATGAGTCAAAACAAAAAGGAAAAGGTCCTTCACTTACTTCAAAATTTGTTGCACTTTTCTCATCATTGTCACAGCTGATATGCATCGGTTGATCACTGTACTCAAGCTCCTGAAAGTGAACTTCCTCCTCGCACAAACTAGCTGTTGATTCGTCTGCAAGATTAGCTTCTGTTTGGAGAACATAATCATCATCATACTGATCAAACTGAGGCAAATCATTAGTATACAACACATCATCAAGCATACATGTCATATCAACAGCTCTCTCTTCTTCAAGATGATCTATAAAGCAATCACTATGACAACTGGGATAAGAAACAAAATGTTTTGGATCAACAACTTGTTCTTCCTCAATCAGCGAGCCATGGGCTTCAACATTATACTCATTCTTTATGGTTTTATTTTGCATCATCTCTTCTACCAACATGTCAAGCTTTACCTCTAGAGATGTCGATTTCTCCGGATCTATGTTTTTTGTCTCTTCTTCCTTCAACCTTGCCCTTCGGATCAGCAAATGAGCCTCTACATTTACTGCACTATTCTGCATCTCGTGAAGTGTTGCAATATTCCTTTCTCTCAACTGAAACTCCATTTCCGGATCAAAGGCACCCGGGTAGTGTAAGAGAGCAGATCTAGGAGAAGGTCTTATATCAGCTGGCATCGAAAAATATACTTGGTTAAATCTGGCAGAAAACTGTTGTACTGTCTCCCCTGGCAGTCTTTTCAGCTGATTATATTCTTCTATAATAAAGAAAAGATTATGTCCGATAATCCACCTGTCAAGGAAAACTTTAACGAACTGCTGGAAATCTGAGATGGTTGCATCAGGCAGGGCTTTGAACCAACTCTTCACTTTGCCTTGCAAAGAAAGAGAAAAAAGTCTGATACTAACATCTTCTTCATCAACTTCAAAAAGGTCTAGAAAAGTATCAACATTCTGCACATGTTGCTCAGCGTTGACATTGTTACATTCCCTGTCAAATCTTGGTAAATATAGGCCATAATTTTTAGGAAAAGCATGAAGAACAGAAGGTAAAACAAGAGGTTTATACCTATCTGGAACTATAAAAGGTGTAGGAGTATATACAAGAGCTATAGGATCAGCTTGATTTTCTAGCTCATCACTCTGAAGAGAGTCATCATAAGATGTGGGAAAAGTAAGGAGGCCAGGATCAAAGGGAAACTCAGTATTTACACTGTTTGAATGGGTCGAGTGAAGATTTTGATCATCTTTATCATACAACAAATTCCGAAAAACTTTCAGGATAGCTTCAAGAACAGCAAAGAAGTAATTTGCAAGAAAGCAGACTAGATCCTGAAGACCATTCCACTTTGGATACCTAAACTTTGTGTAAGATCCTTCCATTTTCTCAGAGAAAGAGCTAGTCCTCCAGTGAATTCTCTACTTCGAATTGGAGTCACCAGGTGAATGATTTCAGCCTTCTTATGTCTGATCGTTGTCCACCATCAAAAATCAGATCTGAACTTGATACATGTACTGGGGCAAGACAATCTACAAGTCAAGTGTCACGTTCACAAGCTAGACCGGAGATTGACTGAAGCAGCGTTTATCTACTATGCACTCGCAGAGCAAGAGCAGTTCGAAGGCTACCTGGCATAACTTCAGGCTCCGTCTGTAGCTTATGAAACAATTAACACCAACAAGCAAACCATTTTCTCCCCAGTATGGTCACCACTATGTTAGCTCGAATCTACCTTAGGCTGAAATAAGGTAAAACTCAAGGCAACATCAAACCAAGCTTAGCCTCGTAGCTAGCCCTACGAGGACAGGAGAGGGCTCTCTCCGGGTCTATCTCGGCAAAAGGTTTTCAAAGGGGCTAAGATGACCTATAATGGATACTGATTTTTAGGCTAGTAAATAGATAGGAAGGTTTGATTTTGATTTTTAGGAGGTTTTGTTGAAAAATGGGAAAGACAATTTTTGGGCTTGGGGATGAGGCCAGATCTTGCAGAGTTCAAGCTGGGGCGAGGTAGGAAACGGCTTTGATGTCTTGGATAAAATGAATGGATTAAATAGACAGCTGAGGAGTTGAAGAGTGCAAGAGAGAACAAGGATTCTCTTCAAACTGAAGAAAAACACGTAAAACTAAACAAAATTCTAAGGCAGAGCATCAGCATATCAATGAATTCTACCTCAATTACTCATTTGTTTAATTTAGAAGCGGAGAGAATGGAAATGACATACACATAACATTAATGAAACTTAAAATAACATGAGAAGAAACACCATCAAAACTCAGAAGCCACAAGAATCCCAACAAGTGCTGCAAAACTCTGGTCTTTCCTTTGCGAAAAACTGAAATATGGATGTACAATGGAGTGCCAAACTTTTCCCAAGAGTCCAACCAGTCCAACCAGTAAAATGTCTCATAAAATACAATATATAGACCATCCTAACCCCTTCCCATGCCTCTAGGGTTCGAGGTCACCCTTCTAGGAGTAGTTTGAACCAATTCTAAACAAGGAGCTGAAATCTAGGCAGCTAAACAACTTGCCTCTAAAAGGAAGGAAACTGATTCATTCATTTAATTTTCACTTTTTAGTGAATGAATAATCTAGAACAAGTAAATACATGCCAAAATTACATCATGGTTACCAAATTACATCAAACTAGGTCAAAAATTACATCAAGAGGTGAAACTAGTCCAAACTGGCCGAATTTCTGAGCTGGAAGGTGAAAAATAGGCTAATTTCCTCTATGCGCCGCGCTCAAAAGCTCTATGCATCGCGCTACTTTGAGCCTATTTGTGAGGCACTTCCCAAAGTCCAAATTGAGCTCATGATAGATCGTTGGAAAGCCCTAGATGTCTTCTATCCAACCGAAGTGGAATTTCTAGATTTGGATGTCATTTTCCCCTCCAAAAATTCATTCTCCCAAGACTACTTCCTGATGGTGCAAAAGGTGGCAGAAAGGTGATTTTCATGGTGTTTTTGGCCCTTTAGGCAGCCCAAAATGTGATGAAATGCTTCGGCCATTTGTGAACATGCATAAATTTCCATGAAAAATCCAAAAATGTCAAGTTTTCCTTCAGAAGATGTCCCAATCATAAGCGCGCGTCGGGTGGCGCGACGCGTCGGGCGAAAAAACCTGTTTTGAGACCAAAATTTTCAAAAATGACGAAAACTTCTCCAAATTTGCTGAAATTTGGAGTGAAGATCCCCCAACATGCCTCATGCTCAGCCAACGAAGCCTCGGCCAAGATTCGGAGCGGATTAGGGCTCTTTCGCCGTTTCAGTGCTTTGCTCAACCTCGCCTTCAGGATCTTCATTTTAGCTTTGCAAACGTGAGTACGGGCCCAATAGTGATTTTTCATATGACGGAGCATGTCTTTTTCTCTATTGGCCTTTTCCAACAACTTCTCCAGATGAATGTTAACATGCGTGAGGCAGGTCTCTCGTTCAACCAGTGTCATGTCACCTGGTCTCTTCCGGGCCAATGCACGGTCCTCTCGGATTTGCCGCAACTCTACAAGTGTATGCTGATCTACTAGTTGTTTGTTCCGCTGCTCCAGGTAGTTTATCACCCACTGTGCTCTCTGAAATTTCTCTGTCAAAGTACCAATCTCATCTTTCTGCTCCTGGATGACCTCCCTCAGCTTCGAGCTAGGAGAGCTCACATCAACATCAATCAATGTAAACTCAGTATCTTGGCCTCCTGAAGGGCCCTCATCCTGCATCGGCCTCTTGCCTCTTTCCTGAACCTGCACCTATGCTGATGTCAAAGGCGAGACCCATTCCACACCATGTGGAGATAGTACTCGCACTGCTGATGAAGCCAGCGAGACCCCTTCCACCCCGGGTGGAGATAGTACTCTTCGTGATGCTGCAAACAAGGCTCTGGCGCCTCTCTGATATGTGACTGCCACTTTTATGAGATCTCCTCAGTATATTAAGCTCGGTAGATGAATCACTATCCTGCTCATACCCCTGCTCATATGGTGAATCTGTCTCTGACATGGTGCTAAAAGTGAGGTGTTTGACAAGTACATGATGATATATGTAAAGTGAAAACAAGAGTTTTGGTGTATGTTTTAATGCTAAATGTGCCACAAATGAAATGAGAAGCTACAAGGAAGTATCACCATGAATGCAATAGACTGTCAAGTGAATTCAGAGTGGAAGGACAGTCACTCACTTCTTGGGGAAATTCGGGATTATGAACCTTTACAAGTGATATAGGAATAGGTGATAATAATGGGAGTATGTTTAGGCAATAGAGACAGCCTTTGAATACTTCGGAAATTAGGATTTCACCAATGATAGGAAGGGAAGGAGATGATGGCAAATGATAGGGTTTGAGGATTCAAAAACATGGAAATAAATGGAATAAGGGATATGGGACAGCAGGAATAGGAAGGGATTGTGGTATAATAACAATGATAATAGCAGTGAGAACAATGATATGAGTGATAAGAGCAGAGATAAAAATGGAATGAGAGTGTTTCGGCAAGTTCAAGTTTTGACACCCAATTTCAAAATACAACCACCTCTCTTCAAACCCTAGGGATCAGATTTCAATATGGGTATAGGGTTATATTTTTACCATTTAAACTTTTGAATTCCTCCTCTTCAACACGCAGCAAACACACCCTAAAATCAATGAAGAGGCTTTGTCAACTTACTTGGAAGCAAATGAACCGAATTGAAATGAGTTTTGATGAAGGAAGATAAGTTTCAGCCTTTGGAGCTCTATGCGCCGCATGAAATCCCAATGCACCGCGCTCAATGGGTGTGCCACGCCAGTGTTAATTTACACTGAGAAAAATTGCTCTATGTGTCGCGCACCTTCAGTGCGCCGCGCTCCTACCCAATGCGGCGCGCCATAAATAGTGCATTTTGCAGGAGGATTTTGGAGGCCTTCCCAGTGTCCAAATTGGGCGCGTGATAGCTCTTTGGAAAGATATTTGAGTCTAATTTCCAAAATAAGTGGAAATTTTCAATTTGGATTTCATTTACCCTGTCAAAAATCAAATCTCCCAAAACTTTTCAAAATGAGCAGAATGAGGCCGCCTCAAGGCAGAGCGCTGTTGCAGTCAACTTTTGAAGGTATTCCTCAACTCCAAATTGAGCTCATGATAGCTCATTGAAAATATATTTGTGTCTATTTATCATTTACTCATCGATCAAGTCATTTGGCCAACCAATCTAGGAGAAATCTTGATTTTCCCAAGGTCACTTCAGAGGTGCATCAATTCTCCCAAGGCGATTGTATTTTTGACATTTCTCTAAAACCATGATACCTGTGTAAACAGTGAAGGAGGTTTTTCTTATTTGGAATGTTTGGGACAAAAACCTCTCTCATTTTTTCAAAATTCATCTTTTAGTGCTCTGAAACATCATTTTAGTGAAACCTATCCCGATGTGTGGAACAAGGGATTTATCGAAATGAAGCGAAATGAAGGGGATAAGGGGCTTCTAAATTCTTGGAAAAATTTTAGGAAGTAGGAAGGGATTTTAGGAAGTAGGGGAAAGTGGAATGTTAGAGATTGAGTGAGCGGAAGGGGTCCAAAAGGGAAAAACACAGGCCTAGCCTAGAAAATTGCCAAGTTGTAGCAAGAAACTAGGGTTTGTGTAAAAATGAGGAATTTGGGGAATATCAGTGATGGAAAGTGTTTAATAAGGTATATTAAGGATAGAGGAAGGTGTATGAACATCAGGATACAATTTTTGATGATGATTTGACCATCCAAGAGAAATTACCTCCAAAACCCTAGGAGAGGGAAATGGACCTTGCCTAGGCACAACTGAAGCATGAACAAGGTGTAAAATGACCCAGTGGAACTTGACATGATGATGAAAACCCTCTGAATGATGGTACACTCAGCTGAATGGTGACATGAAGCGACATTTGGACAACTTTGAAAAGAGTGAAACAAACCCTAGACCTAATGCCTAGTGACCAAATTTTGCTTGAAGACTCATTGAAATGACAAAATTTGACCTTGACACCTTAAAATCACTTCGTAAGAGAATGTTTGATCACTGGAGGAAAGCTACAAAGGCTGACACTAACATTCCCAAAATACTTCCATCAGAAAATCACCGAAAGAGAGGCGACATTAATGAAGGGCATTCCAGGGGGTACCTAAGTCTAGTAAGAGATAAATGACCTGATAATGGTCTTTTTTAGTAGCGCACATGAGCACTATAAATCCATCTGAATCAAAATATGTGACATCGAATTTTTTTTCAATAATTTCCTTCACTCTAATGTAATTTTCCTCAATTGTTGTTATGCATAGCTCTTCTTCCATTCCTATGATTATAAGCTTCCTTAGAGTACTTTTAATGAAATCATAGTGCGATCTATCTTTCAAGATGTGATTGCACTACATGCATATGCCAATTTTGGTTTATCGCCTTCCTTTATCATCACAACCAAGACATCTCACTTGTGTTACAAATTTTATCCATGAACCATGAATTTAATTTTTTCGTATTTTGAATTGAAATTCCACCATATCAGTTAGCTCCAACGGGTGGTTTGAAGGCAAATTACTTGAACCCTTGGAATTGATCGCATTTATACTCATTTCCATCACATCGCTTGTATTATATGTATACATGGTTCCAACACCATATACATTGACTATTCATGCATCCACTTGTGCATTGAATGTAACGTCAACTTTGTTTTAATGTGATTCTGCAAAACACCCACTCGAACTTTTATCTAATGGCATGTCAAAATACCCTTTAAATATTCCCTTTGACATAATACATCCAATGGAAACATGTTTCCCACTTTCTCATAGCTTCCTTTAACGTATCTTAACAATAACTCTCCACACCCTTTACAATTTCGCTTGGTTAACCTACATGGATTTTATCACAAACTACATGGGTGAAAAGGGGATATCACTCTCCATGTGTATGATCCAATTAAATTTATTTTGTCCTATTTGAAGGAGTTCTAACCCACTTTAAGTATGGAGTGAAACCATTGGAGTGATCCGCTTGACATATCATCGCCATGTCATCATGCCACGTCACCATGTCGTGTCACTAATAGATTCCCATGTGGCATCCATGTGACCTCTACTTAGCCCAGTTGGCATTGACATGTCAACATCATGTGAGGACCACATAATCGTTCGCTACACCACGATTTTATATAACCTTAACTAGATCTATGCTTGCATATTGTGCAATCACTTGCCACCCCCAAAAACTCAAAATCCTAGATAATCTATGGAAATGCTTTGTTGTTTCAAAGTTTCTCTTGTGGGCCATATAGCATGAATATCGATATCCAGTTATAGTTGTATCCATTATATGGCAAGGTCTACACCCTTTACCATCCCTAGATTCCCAAACCACATATTTATTCCTTGCATAAAATAACTAGAACTATCCTAATAACATTACATGAAGAGGGCACCATATAAAAGCTACAAGGGTTTTATCTCATCCTGGGAAACTCTTGGGCCTTCATATAAGTGTTTTCCTATGCCACCCCCTGATCCCTAGATCTGAAGTTACCTAGAAAAGTTCTCATACTAAAAATAATTTATTCCTAGACAAATCCGAGCATTCATAAAAGGTGTTGGCTCCTACCAACCATAGACTTCTAAATTCCCAGATTCAACCCACCTTGGAATTAATCAGGCCCTGGACTAAACTAGGCCTTCACAAAAGGTGTTGCCTCCTGCCAACCTTGGACTTCTGAATTCTTGTATTTTGACAACATGCGAAAGAATCAAGGAAGAAAGGAAACTTTTCAATGAAAATATGCAACAACGTGAATGCCATATTTCCTTATTTCTAAGGAATGAGGGTAGAAGTTATTAACTTCACATTATTCTTGATATCCAGTACCAGCATCTATCGATTAATCACTAGGGCTAATATACAATATCTGATGTCAATAAAAGAGGAAATACAACCCCTCTAAACAAAAACATAAGTCCTCTGAGAAATTGGACTATTACATTTATCAACCATAGTTGTCAAGTTAATGAGCATAAATACACATTTTATCAAATCAACCATGAACAAGTTATTAGACAACAGAATCCAAACATTTTTTTGGCTTGTGTTTTGTATGATAGAATAGGGAAGTATGGAGAGTTAAGCGAAGAAAGAGCAAGAACGGCTAAAGGGATGGCTAAGTAATCCAAGCGCAGAACGGGCGGACACCTTGCAGTCATAAGAGGAAAGATTTGTTGTTACCATTGCACTCCTTCACAAAACCCCCGATGAGATAAAACCTTAGCCCCTTTTCTCCTCTCTGCTCTAAAACATTTATTTGCACCTACTCACCTTTTCGCATCGGAAAATGCTTTACACTTACACTTTTGTTAACTCACCTGTTCCATTTCCTCGATTGTGATGTAAATGGGACCCGCCTCCATCATCCCACATCATCCTCCATTCCCCGCTCAGAACACATCGCTCCCTGTAAGGTATAACTCTTAACTTCCACTGCTCATATCAAACCCATTCCCATTTCGATTCATGGGCGGGCCCCACTTCCATCACTGCCTCCCCTGCACCCTAGTCCTAAGGCAGAAGAAGTTAAATAATTTACAGTACTACAAATCTTTTTACAGACAAATATCCAAACTTTTATTCATCACACACCTGTTATACCCCAGCCAAATCATCGTCATAACTTACCACCACTGCCCCTCATGGTTGTACCTAGTTTACTCCTCAACAAATATGGTCCATTGGCTCTACCTCAAGAACTGAATGACATGCCACAAGATTATCTAAATCTCCTCCCTTGGTTCACCAGGGAGGATAATACTTCTGCACAGAGACATATTGAAAAATTATGCGCCTTTGCTGAGAATGTGAATTTAGAGAACTTAGATGTGGTGTTAAGGCTTTTTGTCCAATCCTTGGATGGAGAAGCCTGGAAATGGTTCAAGTCTCTAGCTGACAACACAGTCACCACTTGGGAAGAAATGGAGAATTTATTCACACTAAAATGGGGAAAAAAGAGGGATCATGGATACGTTCTCACAGAGTTAAACTCTCTTAAAAAGAGACACAATGAGGATGTAATAGAATTCATAAAGAGGTTCAATAAGCTCTATAGTAATATCCTTGCTGAGATAAAGCCTCCCCAAGCAGCTATTAAGGTGTTCTTCATAGGAGCGTTCGAATCGGAGTTTGGGTTCACCCTAAGAGAAATAAAATCCACATCTCTGGATCAAATCCAGACTGATGCATTAGAGGTAGAAGAAAACTTTTCTTCTACTGGTAAATTCAAAGGGAAGACAGAGTATGAAGCTAGAAGAAAGAACAGGCAGGAGGCTTATACTTCTAATCAGGAGAAGGAATCATAGGAATATAGAATTGAAGAAATGAATAAGCTGATCAAGAAGCTTTCAAATAAGTTGGTTAAGCTTTAATTGGAGGCCAGAAATTCTCGTTCTCATTCCAACCAAATGATTCCTAACTGTGGGTTTAACCCCCAGTATCGGAAGCCCCCTATAGAGTTGTTACAGCAGGAAAGGAAGGAACATCAAGATCACATCCAACCTCCTCTATACTTGGAAGGAGAGTTGGAGGAACAGGCCGAGGAGGTCATAGAAAACCAAGAGAATAAATTCCTCACTTACTCCAATGATGAGGAGGGTGAACTCACCCTGCAAGGGGAGCAAGAAAAGAAGGAAGTCCCTCTAGAAGACCAAGATATTGACAATTACTGCAAGCAGTTCATGGATTTCATGCAAGCTCGACTCCACAAGAAGTATGATCTTAGGTCCTACAAGAAGAGAACCCGAGTGCAAGAACAAAATGAAGAGTCGATATCAAGAGAACATACCCCTCCTAGTTTTGCCAATAAGGGGAAAAATACATTTGAAGAGTCAGCCCCTCTTAAAACCGTTGCATCCACTTCCACAAAACAAGGTTTTGATCCTCTAAAAAATGAGAAATCCCCATCCGTACCCTTGGACCTGACTGACCCTCCTAAAGAAAAATTAAAGGAAGCCACTGTAGAAAAGGGGCCCACATCCTTTAATCTCCAGAAATAATTAGAGAAGGTCAAGATCCGGGTCCCCCTGATTGAGCTCTTGAAACAACTTTCATACAAAGCTTAGGTGTCTCAATTAATGCAGCCCCGTGGTGTAAACCCATTGCCTGACAGCCTCAATCTCCAAGAAGAACGACCCATGCTAGTTTCTGGACCTCATGTAGAAGAAAAAAACTCAAACACTCCACCATTCTATGTGACTCTAGTGATACATGACGTATTGTTGCACAATTGCATACTGGATTTCTGGGCTTCAGATAATATGTTGCCTTTGTCTGTCATGGAGAAATTGGGGTTGCATATTACAAGGCCTTATAAAGACCTGTATTATTTTGACTCCGAGAGGGTGAAGTGCTTGGGTATGATAAAATATCTGGTAGTAAACTTATCCCAGATCCCGACCAAATGTGTGGTAATGGACATTGTTGTAGCTGATATCCCAGCTTGGTTTGGAATGTTACTATCCAGATCCTGGGGTTCCAAGATTGGAAGATCAATAAAACTTGACCTCACCTATGCTACTATTCCAATGTTTCGTGGGGAGGAAAGAAGATTATACCATGAATCCAGGTTTTTGAAGATGGGCACCAAAGCTGATGGTTCAATAAATTCTATGGTATATGGTAAGGAGGGTGAATTCTCTTGTCTTATGCTCAAGGAGGATGAAACTTTCCTGCAATAAATGAAGGTTTGTCCTCTAATACAAGAGAATCCCATAAGAATAATGGAGAACAAAATTTGGAACTTGCAATTTGATGGAGCTTATTCATGGGAAGGAAACGGAGCTAGGGTACTCTTGATATCACCTAAGGGTTGCTTAATTCCCCTCTCCTTTAAGCTAGAATTTGAAGCCACAAACAACGTGGCTGAGTATGAAGCCATGCTATTGGGATTGAAGTAGCATGGAGCATGAACATATAGAACCTCAAGTTGTTTGGAGATTCAGAGCTTGTAGTGAGGCAAGTCAGGAGCCAATGCCAAACTAAACAGCCACGGCTCATAGCTTACAGGAATGAGGTATGGTATTTGGTTGAGAATTTATTCTCTGTTTTTAACATTTAGTTCATGCCGAGGAATAAGAACATAATGGTTGACTCACTAGCTATGGCTGCTAGCAATTTTCACTCTCTCCAGAATCCGTTGCTCAGATATGAGGTGGAAGTGAGATATCACCCCTCCATTCCGGACAATGTAAAAAATTGGCAGGTCTTCAAGGACGAAGTGCAAGTCAAGCATTTTATGGAGATGGTTGGTGAATTTTAAAATTTTGTGATCAACTCAGTGACCAAGGATGATAGTGAAGAGCCAAAAACCAGATGGGAGGAGACAATGGTCGGCAGCCAAGTTTTGCAATTAAAGGGAAATGTTATTCCTAGGGGTATTGTGCCATTGGAGAGATTGTTAGATAAAAATGATATCCTAGTGAACCCTAGCAAACCAACCCCTGACGAGCCAGTCATGGATTTGAACATCGGGACAAATGAAGACCCGAAGGTGGTAAATCTATCAAAAGGAGTACCCAAAGCATATCAAGGACAATACTTGAAACTCTTTTGGTCATACAAATACGTCTTCTCTTGGTCATACCAGGACTTGAGGACCTTTGATATTGATGTCATAGAGCATAAGATACCCCTAAAAGAAGAAGAAATGCCTCATAAGAAGAAGCTGAGGAAGATCAACCCTCTTCTTCTCCCAGTTATTGAAAAAGAAATAAATAATTTATTGCAGGAAAAGATCATTTTCCCTCCGAGGTACTCTGAAAGGGTGGCAAACCTGGTGCCCGTAAGGAAGAAAAACGACGAGATTAGGCTTTGTGCGGATTTCCATAATTTGAACGGAGCCTCACTCAAAGAAAACTATCCCCTCCTGAAGATGGGATCCTCTTGCATGTCCATGATGGACGGCTTCTCAGGATATAATTAGGTGGTGGTGCTCCCGGAAGACCAAAATAAGACAACGTTCACTACGCCTTGGGGAACCTTCATGTACGCCCGAATGCCCTTTGGTCTGATAAATGCTGGTACCACATTCCAGCATGCTATGGACATCGCTTTCATAGGAGACCAAGATAAGTTTGTGATGATTTACCTAGACGACATGACAGTCTTCTCGAAGAGCGACACTGAGCATATAAAGCATCTTCAATGAAATTTTAACAAATGTTGAAGGTATGGTCTGTCTCTTAACCCCAAAAAATCCATGTTTGCCCTGGAAGAAGGAAAGATATTAGGGAATATAGTAACCAAAGAAGGGATAAAGATTTACCCGAAGCGGGTGGAGGTGATAAACAACATTCCCCTACCAAGAAATAAAAGGAAGTACATGTATTCCCGGGAAGAATAAATTTCCTCAGGAGGTTCATCCCAAACTATGCCGAGATCGTCCAAAACATCACTGAAATTCTGAATAAGAATAGTGAAGTGAAATGGACTCCTAAATACAAGGCTAATTTCAACAGGATCAAGCAGGCCTTTACGGAAGCTCTAGTATTGGCAGGCCAAGATTATGGAAAGCCATTCATGATTTTTTCGTTCTCCTCCCCTCATACAATAGCTGCAATGCTACTACAAAAAAATGATTATGGGCATGAAAAACATATTGCGTTCTTCATCCAAGTCCTCCGAGATGTTGAACTAAAATATAATATGCTGGAAAAGCAAGCATATGCTCTGGTCAAGTCACTTAAAGCATTTCGGGTGTATATGTTACAGTCTGTCATAACAGCTTACGTACGCACAGCAACAGTGAAGGATATTCTAGTGCAGGGAAACAATGAAGGAAAAAGGGGCAAATGGATAGTTAAGAATCAAGAGTATGAGATGGAGATAAAGCCTACCAAACTCATCAAAGGCCAAGGGCTGGAAAAAATTCTTTCTGAATCCAACTGTCAAGCTCTGGGGATAAATCTGTCTATGACAGGAGGAGAAGCACAGGAGAACATAGGTATACATTAGGGCATAGAATCTTCCACATAGAAGACACATGTAAATTACCTGCCATCCTTATGATATAAATATATAGTGGAGTACCTTTTAACCCTGAGGTGTCCCCCTGACTATGATAATACCAAGTATCTCACTTTGAGGTTAGGATCTCAAAAGTATACTGTGGCAAACCGGTGACTATATTGGAAGGGTCTGGTTAGGATTTTACTACTATGTCTAACAAAGCAGGAGGGGTGACAAAGTGATGACAGAGTTCCATGAAGGAAAATGTGGGGGGCATTACCGCTGGTGATCCACTGCTCACAAGATCCTAAGAGCAGGCTTCTTTTGGCCCAATCTGTTTGGTGATGTACATGCTCACGTCTGGGCCTGTGAAAAGTGTCATATATTTGCTGAAAATCAAAGGTTTGCACCTCTCCCATTGATCTCAGTCCATGTTGAAGAGCCCTTCAAACAATGGGGAATCGACTTCATTAGATAGATTCACCTAGCTTCTAGTAACCAACATTGATGGATCCTCATTGCCATGGATTACTTCACTAAGTGGGTTGAGGTCATGCCTGCAAGGAATGCCACAGATGGGGTAGTGATCAAGTTCCTGGAGGAGAACATAATAGCTAGGTTTGGATGCCATGCTAAAATCATCACCGATAATATCGAGGCTTTCAAATAGCCTAATTTCATGAAATTTTGTCAGCACTATAATATCATTTTGGGGCACTCCACTACATATTACCCACAGGGGAACGGGCTCGCGAATTAATCTAACAAAATGCTGGTGAGGATCTTGAAAAAGACCATTAATGAAAATCGAAAGAACTAGGATTCCCAGCTCAAGTTTTCACTTTGGTCGAATCACATCACCACTAAAAGATCCACATGGAAGTCCCCTTATGAGTTGGTATACAGTCGAGCAACAGTCTTCCCTATTCAACTCGCATTACCTCTAGCCTGATTCTTACAAGAGAGCAAGGAAGAGCCAAACGACCTTATCAGAAGAATGAACCAATTGGTCGAACTAAGTGAAACACAGGAACAGATAAGCCCTAGACTAGCAGAGTACCAAGAAAAGATGAAAGGCTTATTTGACCAAAGAGCTAAAGAAAAGGAAATCCAAGCAGGGGATTTGGTGCTGCGATGGGATGTCAGATGGTTAGACAAAGGGAAACTTGGGAAGTTCAACCCCATTTGGTTTGGTCCATTTAGGGTGGCAGAGTTCAAAGGAAACAATACTTTTGCACTGGAGAATTTGGAAGGAGACATACTCAAGATGCCTGTCAATGGGAAGTTTCTCAAGCCTTAATTCTAGCACTGATAGTGGGCTATGACAACCCATTGTACATATCCTCAAATTGTGTATACTCCATTTATTATTTCCACATAAATTCCTGTTCTTGGTTAAAGCTTATAGAAAAATTTTCTAACGATGATCCCAGGCTCATTAAGAAAAACACAAGCAAGTGGTATGCGAGTTCTTGACACAATCGAGCGAGTGCGTCATCCCCAATGGAGCCAATGTTGGCTTGTGTTTTGTATGATCAAATAGGGCAGCATGAAGAGTTAAGCGAAGGAAGAGTAGGAACAGCTAAAGGGATGGCCAAGTAGTCCAAGCACAGAACGGGCAGACACCTCACATTCATAAGAGGAAAGAGTTGTTATTACCATTGCACTCCTTCGAAAAACCTCGAATGCGATAAAACCTTAGCCCCTTTTCTCCTCTCCACTCTAGAATATTTATTTGAACCCACCCACATTTTTGCATCAGAAAATTCTTTACACTTACACTTTTTTTAACTCACCAGCACCATTGCCCTGATTGCAATGTATATGGGACCTGCCTCCGTCATCCGACGTCATCCTCCATTCCCCAATCACCACAAATCACTCCCCGCAAGGTATAAATCTGACCTTTTGCTGCTCATATCAAACCCATTCCAATTGTGATTCACAAGTGAGCCCCACTTCTGTCACACCACGTCATCCATCGCCCACCGCACATCGCCCCCCTGCGAGGTATAACTCTTACCTTCCACTACTCATATAAAACTCATTCTTATTGAAATTCGCAGGAAGGCCCCACTTCTGCTACACCATGTCATCTCCCGCACATCACTCCCCATAATGTATAACTCTTACCTTTTGCTGCTCATATGAAACCCATTCAGATTGTGATTCACGGGCGAGACCCACTTCCGTCATGCCACATCATCCATCACCACCACACATCGCCCCCCGTGAGTTATAACTCTTACCTTCTGCTGCTCATATCGAACCCATTCTGATTGGGGTTTGCGGGCGGGCCCCACTTCCATCACACCACGTCATCTCTCACACATCGCACATTGCTCCCCACAAGGTATAACTCTTACCTTCCATTTCTCATATCAAACCCATTCCGAATTTGATCTGCAAGTGAGCTCCACTTCTGCCATGCCACATCATACTCCACTCACCGCTAAAACTCCGCCATTATTCCCTCATCTCTGCTCCCTATCACACATCTGACAACTCATGATCTATTTCACACCTGCTCGACCTTCTGAAGATTAAGGCTGGGGGGGGGGGTCTGAAATGATCATTTTTATAAACCACCTTTGGTGTTACGTGTTAGCCTGCAGCGACTTCGCCCCCCTCCCCCCCCCCCCCATTCAATACCACAAACTGGATAGGCCCCCCTCCAAAATCTAGTCTCCGGTTTTGAAATTCAAACACAACATGGGTTTTGGAAGGGAAAACGCAGTTATGGTGTCTTCAATTTGTCCAAGAAATCCCCACTAAAGAGCTTTGCATACACAACATGACTGGTTGTTTCATTATGGTTAGTGGAAATCATGATAATCAGGGATTGGAGGTTTCTGATAGCAGGTGGAATCAAGTGGTGGAAGCCAAATTTCCCACCTGTTCACGACCACTCCTTGCTGCCCCATTTTGAAGATTCCAGGACCCGGCCTCCGTGGCCAACTATGTAGTTTATTTTATTGTTTGATTATGATTTTTTGCTGGTGAAATCTCGATTTCACCCAATTCTGTTTTGATTTTCTGATTACAGGAGTGATTTCTTGATGCACGCTTTGTAAGTTAGTTAGGATATTTTTATTTTACATGTATGAGTCGATCATGGAAATTTTATTCGATCGTACCCTCAGGAGAACTCTATATGTAGAGAGTTTAGAGATGAAACAAAGATTCTAAATTTTGGAGAATTTTTGATGTAGTTCTGTGTGACTATGCTCTTTATGCTTTGAGATACATATTTGGGAGAGCTTTTCTGAATAATACTTGATATGCAGCGTTGTTTATTTGGATTCCATATGGGGCCATGAGTAGCATGTATTTGTATTCTCTTTTTTTATCAATAATCTCCCATTAATGTATAATCGTCTTTCCATGCTCTGTTTCTTTGATGATTCTTGTAATGTAGTTGTCGGTGGTATCCATTTTTATTCAGGAATTCATGTACGAATAACACTCATGTGTTAAAAATTTTTTTCTCCCTTAATTCGCGCTCCACGAATCTCTATTGTTTGTCATATTCCACTTGTATTTGCTTCTTCTGAGTTCACGAGAGACAAATTCTTAAGACTTTTAAGCCTGTCTTTCACGGGTTCCTCCTTGTCCTTTCCTTCTCGACACCTCTGCATATTTTGAAAGCCTCTGCTCATTGTTTCATACTTGGCCCACTAGAAATCCATCCAGCCTTATAGCTTCTTGAACCCTCTCGCAGTATAGGGTAATTCACATGAATCAGACTCCAAGGTATTCTCCATTCCTGAACCACCAAAACCATTATTGTCTTATTCCATATTCTGTTAGAGGCATCCTTATAGTTGTCTACATTTGACCTCTGATTTTAAGATGTCATAGGCACTGGTCTCTTGCAACTCAAGACTGTCCCTAGGAGTGACAACACATTCAATAAATCCATAGCATACAAGATACCATGTCAATCATAAGCATAGTGATGATATTCACCTCTCAACATCCATAAACATTTAGGAATATATAGGAACTCATATAGACATACATAATTCATGGAACATCACAATTCATAACTCAATATATTGATGCACTTGAATTATCTAAGTGTGAAAATATGATTGGAAACTAAAGGAGGGACTTCAACTCTCCACCCAACCATAGGAAAACTGCACTTGAAATTTCTTACAGCTAACCACCCCTAAGTTGAATCCAAGTTTAAGGGGGTTCTTACTTAGGGAATTCACACCAAAGGCTTGGTAAACATTCAAGAGTTGGATTCCATTGTCCAAGTGGTTTCTCAATTTCCCTATGGTAGAAAACACCACATTCACTCACTTACTCCCCTGAATTCAATTACAGGGCTTCATCTAAGCTATAGATGGGGAATTTCTCAATTCAAGAGGTTGAATCCATTATGCAGGTGATCTCTCAGTTGTATTTTCATAACAAGCAACACAACGGTCTATAATATATTGTCAAGGTGTTTAAAATCTCTCTAACAAGTACCACAATGACTCATATCTCCATTTCTAGGTGGTTAACAAGTATACAACTAGCACCATAGTTATTTGATCATCCACTAAGCCTCCCACCTGCCAATCAGGCTTGGAAAATGTAACACCCTCCTCCCACATTTACCCAAGTTAACCGGTTTGCTGGGGTAAACATGTGGCGAGAGGCTACTATGATGAGATTCAACTCCCCATGTACAGTTAAGGAAGTGGAATTGACAATACAAAACCAATATGACCTTTCACACATGCTATAGAACCTTCAAGAACCAACCAACCCTTCCAGGTGACCAGCCCCTGCGGTAACTTGTCTTTTTGCTGTTTTGGACCCTCAACCACTTCCATGACAAGCCATGCATGCAACTGAGGCCTTCCAGTCTATTATCACTTAGGGAAAAACCTAGATGCAGGAAAAATCCCAATATCCTTGAACCTCTTTTAGGTTGAAAGTTGGCCCTTCAACCTAGAGATGGGTCTATCCCTAAAACACAACTACCCAAAGGTCACTATAGTAGAAGGTTTCACCTTTAATATATATGGATAGATTTAATTCATAGGATGAAATTGTTTGGGTTTTCTTCAAAACATACCATTGGGCATGGAGTCGAGTTCTAAACAAGTAAATCTATAGATCTAATGAGAAAACTATAAAAATCATGATAGCAAAAAATGCTTTGACTATTAGAGAAATTGGAAGAAAAGGACTAAAATGAGACATAGTGTATAACTTATTGAGGAAAACAAATACTAATGACTGATAAATACTAGAAAGGATCATCAATGAATTCTGATATTAGATACTAACATTTTCAGTCATGAAAGAAAGTTTTTATAATAGAGAAGAAACTAACCGGGAGTTACAACACATGAATTTTCTATAAAATGCTCATTAAAAACTGTAATACATTCAAGACTGCTAAAATATACCAATATGAAAATGTTTTTCAGTAAAATCCAACCTCATTTCACTCTTCGTAAATTGTATTTATAGACAATACATCAACTCATCGCATGATAATAGTCTTCAAATTTAATTACAAATTGCTAACAATAAAAGAGATAAATCATATCTCTCAAATACATGCATATAAAAATTTCCATGCCTATCTGCATACACATATAATTTTGTTGCTGGAGTGATTGCCGAAGATAAGGAACAAGTCAAATTTGATGAGGTGGCATCCAAGTCACCAACTGCCCATGATCTTTTCCCTCACGAGTTCCTGAAAAATAGGGTCCAGATATCCCTTCTAAACTTCAAAACCGTAATAGATTTTATAAAACCAATATAGGATTTTTTTAATGCGTCCATTAAGGAAAAAACCTATTTCAGTTTTGTAAAATTCATTCTCTTATGTTTGGAAACTGATTTTGAAAAACATTTCTAAAACAGGATTGAAAAATCCTAAAAAATCGTCTTCAAATATACCTTCGAATATTTCAAAATATAACACTTGTTAGAAAAAAAATTGAGGTTTTCTTAAATGTATCCGTTCTCAACAAAAATATCATTCATATTTAGAAAACATGCTTCCAGCTATTCGGAAACCTGTCCCGAATTTACTGACTTTTACATGAAAAGCAGAGTTTTAGCTGACATTCTTTTTACAAAAATGCGTTGACACTTTGGTTGAAAATGCAATTTCCCTTATTTTTTTTCAAAAAAATGATAAATGTTGATAATCCCATTTTCAGCAAATTTCTTCCGAAAATTTTATCATAACATTAAAACGTTGATAGCCCTGCTAGTTTATTACATCAAAAGCGCTAACATTAACTCATTCAACATTTTCTGAATTTTTTTTTAAACAAAAAATGAAGTTTATTGTGATAACACAGTCTCTACCATAGCAAGGCATGCTAGTGACTCTGGAATTTTCCATGCAGTTTTTTGCAAGCAACCCTAGCTTATGAGAGACTTTTTCAGGGCTAGGTCACAGGTCACTACCTAGAAATTCATGAAACATATAGAAATGAATAATAACATAAATAAAGGATATTAATGCAAACATTGGTACATTTTCTTGATCTTACCCCTACTAGCCATGACATGCATTTTGTCAAACATGTCACAAATATGCAATCTACAGGTCATAAAAACATATCTGAGCATAGGGGTCTCATAGTTATCCGAGAATCGTTAAGAATCATTGTTGCCTTATAAAAATAGATGCATTATCATATATTAGGTCATATATTAATTATACATTCATTTTCTAATCAAAACATGATGAAAAACACACATCAAGTTTGTCATAAAACATACTCATAACCAGCATATAACCAAAATAAATAACAAGGATATAACAACCATAAAATCCACATATAAGCCTGTACACTTACACATGAAATACCAAGGATAAAAATCTCTTATTAATGAATAAATAAGCCAACCAAGTATGGAAATTTCACAATCCACCAATCCATATATTGATTGAATGAAATATTTCTTTCAACCAATCACCCCCGTGCCATATTCCAAGCATGAATGTGGTACTTACAAAAAACCCAACCAGGGCTTCCTCGGGATTTATTGCAATGATCATTGGATTACTAGGCCCGAAACCTCATCAATACAACCAGGAATTACCACAATCCCCACCAGATCAGTAGTTCCTAAACAAGCAATGATGCCTTCATATCTCTCCAACTAAACCGTGAGGATTTTCTTTATATCAACCTCTCGTCTTTACCATGTATCCTGCCATTATCGATAGAGGGATTCCTAGGCCTATGAGGTCTCCACCCTTTAGGATTTATAGTGTATCCTGACATCACTACTCAAGGAATTCCTAGGTCCAATCAAGGGTATTCCCTCTGAGCTTTATCGTGTATCCCATCTCGAGATTCCTAGGCTCAATCAAGGGAATTCACCTCTAATATTTAACATGTATTCTTCCATTCATTGATCAGGGATTACTAAGCTCAATCAAGGGTATTAACCTATGATTTATACCATGTATCCCGCCATTCACCGGTCAAATATTCCTAGGCTCAATCGAGGTGTTCACAACCAGGATTTACCGTGTATCCCATCCCAGTATTCATAGGCCTTGTGAATAATCCTGAGACCACCCCACTCAGCTTCTAGTCCATTCGGCCATCCAACTAAAACAAATACAAGAGAAGCCACCACACCATGTCTATCTGGAAATTTCAAGGCAAGGCTAAAGAAAATTGTCACACTTGGTAAAACCCATGCCGATAACAACAAGAGAACCAAATACACACATTCATGTACCATGCATGCCAAATCTAGTAAGGAAATCACACATGCAAACAGATACCTGCAAGTAATCTTTTTGTATCTGCTTGATATTTCTCTTCCTTGATTGATCTTTGCTTCCATTTTCCTTCTTAGCCCTTCCTTTTCTTTCCTTGATCCAATGATAGAGTGCTCCAAGAAAAATCTAAGTGTCCAAGAGTGTTAGACAAAGAGAATAGAGAGAGAGCTACAAAACTGAAATGACAAAAGGTACATATTGTTTACAATGATATCCTACTGAAAACGTAACAAACATATTGTTTACTGGATCTCTATAACACAACTCATTACAATATTTACAATAATAACCTCCTTTTCTCAACCAAAAAATAACCATATTGTCTATGGAGCTTTAAAAATCTAGTTCAATACAATATTTACAATAATATACACATACACACATATGTACATTTTCTCAACCCACAAATAAAATTGACACGATTCCTACATCCGCAACAAGCTAATCCAGAGGCTCACACCTCCACCCTAAAAAGTAGTACCAGGATTCACCTCCTTCCCATGAAGTCCAGAATCCACTGCCAAAGTAAAACCTACACCGAATGCCCAGTGCTACAATCTTGCGCTAAATTTTACCTCAGTGAACAGTTATCATCTCATTGTTCCAGGGCACATTCCCAATGTGCATCTGATTCCATCTAGAAATTCTAATGAAAAAAAAAATCCATCCCTCGACCTTCACGTCTCTACCATGCAGTCCCTCAACCAATCTGTTCATCCCCTTCCATGCAGTCACTCACCTTCTAGGTTCCCCGACATCCCCTTTCCCGGGTGATCCATTCCTTTGCAAGGCTTCCTCGCATCGAAAGGTCAATCAACAAAGGCATATCCCTACCTCAAAACCATCATACCAGTCATAGCATGCTCATGGAAATCAATGGACACTATTGAGTACAAATGTCCCATAATTTCCTTGCTCCTGAAGTGCTTTACCAACATACTGCTACCTGTTCCAATTCCTTTGGTTATTGCTGCTAATTCTTGCAGTCAATTCCAACCACCCATCTTGGCATTTTCATGCTTTCTTGTACCAAGCCCATAAATTGCATTATATTTAAAATAAGTTGAAATAAATTCAAACCATACCTCATTAGTAGCTGGTCAATAAGGTACACTTATAATTTTGTTCACTTCTTGTCACAACAAGTCAAACCAGTTGTTTGATCAAATCATCATGTATAAACATATCACATCCGATTAGATCAAAATGCAATAATCATAATCAAAATCATAAATCACATGTAGCTATCATGAACTAGAATCATAGATCACATGCATAATCAAAATTTAAATAAAATATTGATACTTATCCTTTAATCGATCCTTTCCTTATGCACATCAGATCAGTTTCCAAACCCGACAAGCACCCAGTGCCTTCTCTTCAACCACGTACACATACACAAAGTGTGCATCACATACATACAACTACACATGACATACAACATCATACAATACATGCACCTACACCTGACATACAACACATACACCGACACCGAGCATACAACACAACACACACATCTACATCTTGGGTACGACACAACACATACACCTACACCCAGTGTACAAAAAAACACAATACATACACCTACATATTGTGTACAACACAACACACTAAATATACATGCACTAAGTACAACACAAAGAATACACATGTCACAATACCATGACTACACAATGCACATACATTGTACCACACGTGCACAAAACGACATATACAACATGCACACAATACCAAAAGTGCACAACACAACATGTACGATGTGCACAAAATATCACATGTACAACAATACCACATGTACACAGTACCACATATACACAACACCACCTACACAACATGTACACCGCACCTTATGTACACAACACCACCTGCATAATGTGTACACAACACCCCCTGTACAAAGTGTACACATCACCAAATGCACGAGATGTACACAGCACCACCTGCATTCAGTATCCCATGTACCACATGCACACAACACCAAAGGTACAATCATACACACAACACCACATGCACATAACATCATATGTATAGCATGCACACCACATGATATGTACCCGTCACTGCATATGAAACATGCAAAAAGAACCATATGTACACAACACTGCATATCCAACATGCACACAACACCATCTATGCACAACACTGCGTAAACAACATGTACACAACACAATATATACAAAGAATTGCCTAAAAAACATGTACACAACACCATTTGTACATAACATTGCATAAATAACATGTAAAAAGCATCACTTGTACATAGCATCGCATTGAAAACATGTACAAAAAACCATATATACACAACATTGCATGCACACAACATCACAGGTACAACATGTGCAACATATACACAACAATAATACCACACTATCTCTACCAGTAAACCTTGCTTCTAGTGTCTTTCCACCATCCATGCTTGTCCCAGCATGTTGCATATTACACTTATTTTATCTCATTGATGTATCCCTCAGTATTACATTTCCATAACATACACATAGGCATATTACAAGCATATAATATAAATTCATATCCACATGATAATGACCTTGTAGATCCATTAGGGTTACTCTTCACACTTGATTCCTCATAAGACCAAGAAGCACTTCATGTCATTCACCTGCATAAGCAATCATTCCTCCACAAGAATGTTTATTGATGACCCCTTTTATACAACAAAATACAGACATACATATATGCATATAAACATCAACATAAAAAAATCATGATCCCTGATGATCTTGTCAAACAATGGCATACATACATGCATGTATACATATATAAACATCAAAAAAATCATGATCACAACATAATTACCAGATATCATAAGGTCTAGGTTAATAGAACTCCCTTGATCTGTGTTATGCGTGCACAACATTGAGAGAAATAGTTCCCAGCTTAGTCATGGAATTTGACACCTCAAATACATTTACCTTACCTTTCTCATAATTTTCCTTCCACTGTCCATTTTCCTAATGGACCCAACCAATCCAATCGATTGTCATACTCTTGCCTTCAACTTCCCTTACTAATATTCCAAGCTTCACCTGGGTCTTACATTACATGCTAGGTTTCATTCAACTATCCCTAAGCTTCATTTACTTTCCTCTTTCCCAACCAATTCCCAAGACCCTCAAAACATAAAAGGTAACAAAAAGAAACAAATAAGAAGAGAACCATGAAAAACCAATAGCAATACGACACCAAAAACAAAGTGGCATGATCATGCACCAGACATAAACACAGCCACAATCAAGCACAATAAATAAAAAAAGACCAAAACCACAAGGCTAGCAACAAACAACATGGATCAATCCCCATAGGTTCCCAATGCTTCCAAGGGAAGCTCAACCTGAGCCTTCTCCAAGATTTCATGGCACTCTCTTCGCCATTCTATTTCCCGCATCATATTACCATAAATACAAAATTATCAATGTAAAAATAAATATAACAACATATCAGTTACCTTACCTTGTTGTGCCAAGCACCCTGCCTTGTAACTGGACACATCCATGCCATCTCTCAAGGGATTGCAATTCCCTTGACGAATCCAACTATAACTAGAAACTAGCTAATATACTTGTCAAATACATTTTCATGAATATAAAACATATCCACATAATGTCAGACGAAATCAAGGTTAATAAGACTTCCTGTATTCATACAAAGCACTCATTTGTTCGGAATTGCAGTTTCCAA